>PVKH010015105.1:0-16229 GCA_004027955.1 Chaetophractus vellerosus | reverse complement strand
TGATGTTGGAGAGAACGCCCCAAGAGTAGAAAAGTGAACCGTTCGCCTGATAGTCTGACCTTGTGGAGGAAACAGAGCAAGTGCTAATCCCAGAGAGAAATGCAGCCCCGGGAAACCAAGATGCCTGAACCCTGGCAAACATCAGCAGCTGTCTTGCTCCAACATGCGGACTTTGGTGAGGGAAGAAACTTCTGCTGTGTGGCCTGGTAACTGTAAGCTTCTACCCCACATAAATACCCTTTATAAAGACCAACCAATTATTGGTATATTTGCAAAGGCACCCCTTTGGCTGACTAATACAGAATTTGGCACCAAATTCTACTTTATCAGTTGAGGGGGTAAGTGTTCTGTGGCTCAGAAAAGGAGAAGGGATCGGGGGTGGAATGAAGCACATCTTGAACTCAGTGTCAGCAGGGCTGACATGGAGCATATTTTAAGATCAGGGTTAGCATTTACAATCTAACACATACTAAACATACAATTATTTAACTAGCTATGTATGATCTTCCATATGCATAAAAGCAAATGCATAATTAAAGCAAATGCTAAGTAGTAACTTAAGTATTTAAACAAGAGTAAAACCGCAGCATGAGTAGTAGGGTCTGAATCCCTTTGGACTGTCCTTGGCTCTTTACCTGTTCAGACATATTAAATGTGAGTTTGCCAAACTCTCATGTTGAAGTTTCCTTCATGCCATCTCTGGTTATTCATAAAGGCCCTGGCTTGAGGCCTAACATACTTATACCTCAACAAACTCTCTTATTAATCATTGGTACGTGTTACAGGCAGGGATGCAGAAATATGCAAACAAAGTCATGATGCCTTAGAATGGGGAAAGGGGAATCAATGGATGTAAGTCTTACAACTATCAAGGTCACCAAATAGAGGGTGGAAACAGAGCTACAACATCCATATATTCAGAGAGTCTCAAAATTTTTTGGTCTATGGACTCCTTTATGCTCTTAAAAATTACTTAGAACCTATTAAAAAGCTTTTTTATTGTATTTTTCTATCGTTATTCCCTATATTAAAAATTAAAGTGAGAAATTAGAAATAGTTATTTATTAATTCATTCAAAATAAAAATAACAACCCCAATACATGTTACCTTAAATAACTGTAGTAAACTTCAATTGACACTCGTGAAAGATGTATGGTAATTCACTTTGCTATATGTGTCACTTTCCATGAAAAAACATTAAGTGAGCAAGGTAAAGCAAAATGGAAAGAAATAAGATCTTAAGAGTCAAACAGAGCCTTAGGACAGGACATAGAAGAAACCTTTCTTTATTGAATTTTTTAAAATATTTTTTTATCCTGCATAAAATACAGAGATCCCATATACCACACAATTATTAACTCCTTGTTTTTGGTGTGGTACATTTGTTACAATTGATAAAAGCACATTTTCATAATTGTACCATTATCTATAGTCCATGATTTATTTTAGGGTTTACTCTTTATGGCTTCAGTTTTAATTTTTTTTCCATTGGAGAAGTTGTGAGTTAACAAATAATCATTCATATCATGCAGGATTCCGTTGCATTGCCCATCACCAACATCTTACATTTGAAACATTTGTTACACATGATGAAAGAATGTAGCCATATTACTGCTGTCTATAGTTCATACCTTGTATTTGGTGTATTTTTCACAAGAACCATCCTATTAGCAACACCATGTATTAGCATTGTATATTTCTTATAGTTCATGAGAGAATGTTCTCATATTTATACTGTTAACAACAGGCCATCATTCACCAAGGGATACACTGTGTTAAATGGTCCTCTGCTTTGTACAATTCACCCAAAGTGTACACTCAGTGATTCTCAGTTTATCACAGAGTTGTGTTTCATTAGCTCAGTAGACTTCAGAATGTTTTCATTACTCCAAAATGAAAAATCCGAACTTTATACTTCCTCATTACTTACCCTTAGCATTGATATAGTACCTTTTTAATGATTGCTGTAAATTGTTACAATATTAAACTTAATTGTAGTCTATATATTACATTAGTTATATTGTCCCCATGTGTCTCCATATTCTTAACACCTTGTAACAGAGAAACATTCTTGTAGTTATACTATTAACCACAAACATGATCCACCACTGAAATCAATGTTTTACAATCGCTCAATAATCATCTAGCTTTCTTTTAATTGAAATTAACCCCATATACTACCCCTTTCAACCACAATTACATTTATAAAACAGAAGCTTTGATTATACTCACAATAATGTGTTACAGTCAACTCTAACCATTTCCCTACATTTACAATCCCCTTTATTAAACATTCTACACACATTCAGCATTGGCTCTCACTTCTCAACCCACAGTCTATCTCCTAGTAGCCTATACTCTGTACTTTAACTGCATGAGTTTATTCATTGTATTTAGTTCATATTAGTGAGATTATACAATATCTGTCCTTTTGTGCCTGGTTTATTTCACTCAAAATAATGTCCTCAACGTTCATCCATGTTGTCATATGCATCTCAAATTTACTTCTTCTTATAGCTAAAGAGGAATCCATTATATATAAATATGTATAATATATATATGTATGTGTATATATATATATATATATATCATAATTTGTTTCTCCAATCATCAATTGATAGTCACTTGGTTTGTTACCATCCTTTAGCAATTGTGAATAATAACACTATGGACATCAACATACACATGTCTGTTTATGCCATTGCTTTAAGTTCCTCTGAATATATTATTAGTAGTGTGATTGTGGATTACACAGCCGTTGTTTATTTAACTTCCTGAGGAGCCATGAAACTGTCCTTCACAGGGCCTGCACCATTTTACATTCCCACCTACAGACAGGGAGTGTTCCCATGTCTCCAAATCCTCTCCAGTTCTTGTAGTTTTCCACCTTTTTAACAATGGCCATTCTATAAGGCATGGAATGAAATCTCATTGTCATGCTGATCTTCATTTCTCTAATAGCTAGTGTGGTTGTGCACCTTTCACTTTGCTCCTTGCCCATTTGGATTTCTTCTTTTGAAAAATTTCTGTTGAAGTCTTTTGCCATTTTTTAATTGATCTGTTTTTTTTTTAAATCTTTGAGTTGTATGATGTCTTTATATAACATGGAAATCAAACCCTTATTTGATATGTGATTTCCTGAAAATATTTTTCCTTTGACTAGGCTGCATTTTCACCTTCTTTGCAAAGTTATTTAAAGCACAAAAGAGTTTAACTTTGACGATGTCACATTTATCTCTTTTTTAAATTGCTGTTTCTTTTGGAATAATGTATAAAAATCCATCACCTACCAAAAGATTTTAATGATATTGCCCTATGTTATCTTCTAGAAGTTTTATATTTAGGTCCTTGATTCATTTTGAATTAAATTTTTTATAAGGTACGAGATAGGGGGCCTCCTTCTTTCTTTTTGCTATGGATATTCAGTTCTTCCAGTACCATTTGTTGAATAGACTGTTCTGACCCAGCTGGGTGTGTTTCATAGCCTTGTCAAAAATCACTTGAATGTAGATGTGATGGTCTATTTCAGAAGTCTCAGTTTGGTTCCATTGGTCAACATGTCTGTCTTTATGCCAATACCATGCTGCTTTTTTTTTTTTTTAAACCACTGTAGCTAAGTAAGATGCTTTAAATTCATGAAGTGAGAGTTCTCCAAATTAATGCTTTTTAAAGATATTTTTGGCTAGGTGGAGCCACATACATTTCCAAATATATTTGATAATTGATTTTCCACTTCTCTAAAATAAAAAAACCTTCTGGAATTTTTATTGGGATTGTATTGAATCTGTAATTCTGTTTATGTGAAATTGGTATCTAAACAATATTTAGTTTTCCAACCCATGATTGAGGAATGCCTTTCAATTTATTTAGTTCTTCTTTGGTTTCTATTAGCAATGTTTTGTAGTTTTCTGAATACATTCCCTTTATGTCCTTGATTAAATTTATTCTTAAATATTGGATTCTTTTAGTTGCTCTTATAAATTGAATTTATTTCTTACCTTCTCCTCAGATTGCCTGTTGGTAGTATATAGAAATGATAGTATCTTTGTATATTAATCTTGTATCCTGCCACTTTGCTGAACTTGTCTTTCAGTTCTAGAAGCTTTGTTGTAGGTTGTTTGAGATTTTTCTAGGGATAGGATTATAAGATTGACTAATAGGGAACATTTTACTTATTTCTTTCCTATTTGAAAGAGTTCTATTTCTTTTTCTTGCCCAATTGCATTAGCTAGAACTTCTAGCACAATGTTGAATAACAGAGGAGACATTTGGCATCCTTGTCTTGTTTCCCATATCAGCAGAAAAAAATTGATCTTTTTGCCATTGAATACAATGTTTGTTGTATTTCATTATGCACTTTATAATGTTGAGAAAGTTTCCTCTCATTCCTTTCTTTCACATAGTTTTTAACAAGAAAGGATGATGTATTTTATCAAATGCATTTTCGACATAATTTGAGATGATCATGTGATTTTTCCTCTTTAATTAGTAATGTGGTTTATTACACTAATTGATTTTCTTGTGTTGAACCACCCTTGCATGACTGGGATAAACCACTTTTAACTATGGTGTAAAATTATTTTAATATGCTTTTGGGTTTGGTTAGCAAGTATTTTGTTGAGGATATTTGGACCTGTATTCATTAGAGAAATTGATCTGTGGTTTTCTTTTTTCATAGTAACATTGGCGTTGTTATTAGGGTGACACTGACTGCAAAGAATGAGTGGTAGCATGCCCTCTTTTCAAATTTTTATAAGTATTTGAACAAAAAGGGTATTAGATCTTTGAAAGATTGAAAGTATTCATCTGGGAAATCACCTTCTCCTGGGATTTTCATGTTTGCTAGATTTTTGATGATGGTTTCAATCCCATTACTTGCAATTGGCTTTTTGTGGTCTTCTATTTCTTCTAGGATCAGTGTAGGTTGTTTGTGTGTTTCTATGAATTTCTCCATTTTGTCTGTCTATGTTGGCATACATTCATTTGTTCATAATATACTCTTATGAGCTCTCTTATTTCTGTAAGGAAAGTGATAATGTCCCCGCTGTCATTTCTGACTTTACATATTTCTATCTTCTCTCTTTTTGTTTTTCTTTGTTATTCTGGCTAAACATTTGCTGATTTTGTTGATCTTCTGGAAGAACCAACTTTTGCTTTTGTTGATTCTTTCTACTTTTTTATCTCAATTTCATTTATTTCTGCTCTATCTTTGTAACTTATTTCCTTCTGCTGGCATTGGATTAATTTGCTGTTCTTTTTCTAGTTCCACCAGTTGTTGATTTTATCTCTTGTTTTTTTTTTAATTAAGCATTGAGATTTATATACTTCCCTCTCAGCACTGCTTTTGTTGTATCATGTAGGGTTTGCTATGTTTTGTTCTCATTTTCCTTTGTCTCATGATGTTTACTGTTTTCTCTTGCTATTTCTTTTTTGTCCCCTGATTAAAAATGTGTTGTTTAATCACCATATATTTGTGAGTTTACCCTTTTCCACCTGTTATTGATTTCCAACTTCATTCCTTTATGATCAGAGACAGTGCTTTTATAATTTCAGTCTTTAAAATTTTATTGGGACTTGTCTTGTGACCAATTGTATGGTCTATCCTGGAGAAGACTCTATGAGCACCTGAGAAAATTTATATCCTACTGGTTTGTAGTGTAATGCTCTATAGATGTATGTTAGGTTTGGTTCGTTTATCATATTGTTCAAGCTCTATGTTTCCTTATTTATCCTCTATCCAGATGTACTACCTAATGCTGAGAGTGGTGTGTTGAAGTCTCTAAATCTTACTATAGAGATGTGTATGCCTGCCTTCAGTTTTGCCAGTATGGATCTCATGTATTTTGGGACACTCAGGTTAGATGAATAAATATTTATGATTGTTATTTCTTCTTGATGAATTGTCCCTTTAATTAATACAGAATGATTTTCTTCATCTCATTATATTTTTTCATGTAAAATCTATTTCATCTGATATTAGTATCCCTTCTCTGGATTGCTTTTTGTTATTATTAGTGTAGACTATCTTTTTCCAACCTTTGATTGTGTCCTTGCATCTAAGGTGAGTCTCTTGTAGAAACTTTATAAATGGCACATTTAAAAAATCCATATTCTCATTCTATGTCTTTAATTGGGGAGTTTAACCCATTGAAATTAAATATTATTACTTTAAAGACATTATTTACTTCATTCATTTTATCCTTTGGCTTTCTGTTGTCATATCTATTATTTTTTTTTACACTCTCAGTTACTCTTATTAATCTTCATTTCTTCATTTCTACACTCTTCTCCAAGTATCTTGCCTTTGTATTTTCTTTTCAGGCTGCAGAACTCACTTTATTATCTCTTATAAATCTGGTAATTTGATGACAATCCCAGTTTCCCTTTTTTTCCTGTGAAATCTTTAAACCCACCACAGTTTTGAAGGATAGTTTTCCCAGATAAAGAATTTTTTTAAAAAGATTTATTTATTTAACCCTCTCACTGTGTCTGTTTCCTGCCTTCTCTTCTCATCATGCTTGTCCTCCAGTCTTCACTGGGACTCAATCCTGGGAACCTCTGATATGGGAGACAGATGACTTACCATCTCTGCCAACTCAGTTCCTGTTTTTTGGTGCATCTCATCTAGGCTCTCCATTGTGTCACTCTCCTGTTATGTCATCATCTTCCTGCATGGCTTGGCAGGGCCTGATGATGCACTGACTTGTGGGGTCTGATGGCATCCCCCTACATGGGTCCTGATGGCGCACCCATGTGTGGAGCCTGGGTGGCTAACCTGCTTGCAGGGCCTGATAGTGCACCTGTGCATGGGGCCTGGCAGGCAGCATGCCTTCATATTTTCTTTTCTTTATTTTTACTGGAGATCAAAACCAGGTCCCTCCATTTGGGAGATGGCTGTTTAACCATATGAGCCACATCTGCTCTCCTTATCTCCATTTTTAGCTACTGTGCATTCAGCTGTAAAATGCTTGGAAGAAAGGCAGTAATGAACCAAATTACAAGCCCTACTCAAGGGTAACCTAGGTGAACTTGGGTAAACTACTAAATATTTCCTAGTGTGAGTTTTATTCTAGAAAAAAAATGAAAAATGATACCCAATTTATGCATAAGCAATGTGTGTGAAAATTCTAGTTTAATGCCTAGCAGATAGTAGGGTCTATGTAAGTCACTTTTTTCTTCATTTTGCACTTTTAAGTGATCAATAGATATTTTTTTGTTCAGATTCTTGTACAGCACCTCCCTTGTTATGCTAATGATATGAAAACGGTGATTTCTACTGAAAACAGGGCAGGTTGATATATCTAAGAACAAGTCAATAACAACAGGGGTTCAAAAATTTGACTTAGTTGATATATTCAGGCATTGTAGTGTCATACTGCATGAACAACTAATCAAACTACCTGAAAAATAGCAAAACAATAGGTATTCCAGTATGTCACATCATTTTCAACAACAGAGTAACAAATCCCACTTATAAAGATGCTCTATTTCAACAGTTTGAGAAGAAAAATAACTAAGAGATGAAATAGTTCTTAGTTTGAGAATATATGTTCTGCATGAATCTATATTCAATCATAACCTCAAAAACAAGAAAACAAAAAAAAGAGAATCAAATTCAACAGCACAGTTTTTATCTGATAGATGATTTTGGTTTAGGAGGGATTACTATTTGAGAACCTGGATTTAAGGTCCTAAGATTAAGGATTCCATATATTTACCAAAAATCTCATATTCATATACTGTGATTTTTTTAGTATTTGTTGAATTTGTTGAACATTGAGATTAATTACACTCTAACATTATGTGAACTCTGTAATAATAATTTATTGGTACTTGAAAGATTCAATTAGCTTAGATTTTGAAATAAATCTGAGGGGAGCCATTGTTTTTCAATGTATATATTTATTCAATGATTATATGACTTTCACATGATCTAAATTTAATGATTTAATATTTTAAATACAAGATGGCCACTTTACAGTTTCTCAATATCCCTTGCCTTTGTAAAAATTATCATATGAAAATCTGTTTTCTAAAGTGACTGATATTTATTTTGGAATGTTCTGAGACTTATATTTCATAATTCTTTTTACAGCATTTATTACTTCCTTATTTCTTAGACTATAAATAAAAGGGTTTAATAAAGGAATTACTTGAGTATAAAAAACAGCAACAGGTATATCTTTATCTTCTTCTTTGACTGAACTTGGTTGAATATACACAAAAATTAGAGAACCATAGAATATTGAGACAGAGAGAAAGTGGGATGCACAAGTAGATAAGGCTTTGCCTCTTCCTGCTTTGGATTTCATTTTGTAAACAGTGAAAAGGATGTAAAGATAAGAGATAAGGACTGTGATATTAGTAAAAATTTGAATTGAAACTGCAAAGATATGTAGTATCAGTTCATTGATGTAGGGATCAACACAAGAAATACTGAACAATGGAAAGAAATCACAATAAAAGTGATTGATGTAATAAGATCCACAGAAGGTTAACCTAAACAGAAGCCCCACATGAATCATCATATGCATATTTCCACCTATGTAAGCCCCTGCAGTTATCTGAACACAGAGTTTCTTTGACATCCTGGTGTGGTACTGCAATGGGCTGCATATTGCCACATACCGGTCATAGGCCATTGCTGCCAGAAGAAAGCAGTCTGTAGTTTCAGAAAAGCCAAAAATATATAATTGTGCCATGCATTCATGGAGAGAAATCAGTCTGTCTTCTAAAAGGAAGTTTTCTAACATCTTGGGAGTAATAGCACAGGAACAGCAGGAATCCATCAGAGCCAGGTTTGCCAGAAAGATGTACATTGGAGTGTGAAGATGATGGTCCATGTAGATCAAGGCCACCAATCCAAGATTCCCCACCATAGTGATCATATAGATGGCAAAGAAGACTACAAACAGAATGACCTTCTGCCCCGGTTCATCAGTAAATCCTTTGAGGATAAATTCAGTTATTACAGAGTGGTTATCTTCTGTCATCTCTACCTTCTCTGTTGCCATAGAAAGAATGGAGAAAAAGATTCTAATTTAGAGTGTCTGAATTTCCCTTCACATCTTTTGTATAACAGAGGAGTTTGTTCAATCATCTTGTTGTCTTTTGAATGCAGTTACACATATTCTATGAGACATTACATCTCCTAAAGTTTAAGTCTATGACCTCAAGGTATTTGGTCAGGATTTTTAGGAATATTTTGGTAGTTACAAAGAAAGTTCTTAGAGTAATAGATTTGGTGAATCAATTTATGCAAGGATAGTGCACAAATATAGGATACCCATAAGTGGTGCAGTATTTTCAAATAAACTGTGTTAAATATCCTTATAATATCCTTAAAAACAATTATCAGGAGCATATGTGGCTCGAGTGGTTGAATGCCTGCTTCCCACTTGGGAGGTCCCAGATTCAGTTCCTGGTGCCTCCTAAAAAATAAAAACAAACAATAAGAAAACAAATGAAAAAAAAACAACTCAGGTGAGACCATGTTGCTCACTGATTGAGCACTACCTTTCCATATGCAAGGTCCCTGGTTCAATCCCCAGCCCCAGTACCTCAAAAAACAAAACAAAGCAAAGCAAAACGAAACAAACAAAAACAATTATTCTGTACACTTATTTTTTCAGAAGTAAACATTTTTCTATACTATACCTTTTGAATTATTTTTGAAAATGTTGCACAATAGATGTGTTAATTTATATATAGTAGGAAGTATCGTATGATCACCAAGTATGGAGAGGACTATTCATCTTTAAAGAAGCATACCTGGAAACTTATGAAATATATTATAATATATTTAACATATAATTTGCATATATCACCTTCAATTTATATCAACCCAGTTTTGAACTTATGCCTACCTTGCAGAACAATTTTTCTAAGACTACTTGCAAACAAAAATATCATTTTTTCTCCATTTATCTGAATATATTCATTTCTTGATTTAAGATTCTGTTGATATCAAATGTTATGTTTTTGACCAAACTCTAATAATGTGAACAAACTATGAGATTTTTAATTACTTATCATTTATCCTGCCCAGCATGTTCCATAGAGATTCCTTCAAATATTTTCAGCTTCTCACATGAAAGCTCACTATTACTTGGTTATTCATTTAACCTCACCTTCCCTTGATCATTGTAACTCCTATTTATCCTTACTAGAGACCCGTGGACATACTTTCTTGATATTGACAGAAGCAACAGATTATTACCAGAAAAAACATTAAACCTTGTATCTCTAAGCTAGATTCAAATTCCTTGGTTGTCATTTTAATTTCTTTCTAACCTTATCCACTTCCATCATCATTTCCTATATGTAACAGCAGCTCTTCCAGCTTTGTCACTCTGCCTAACTATTGCTCACCTAATCCTCCCTCCACCCTGAGTACTACACTGATTTCCAAAAACACTATGTCCATGCTCTTATTCCTGCTATTCTTGTTAAAATATCAAAAAATTTCCACCCATTATTTAAGGACTAGTTTGTATATAATGTTATTATTAAGATTTCATCTAAATAATCCAGGCCACAATGATCTCCATATTCTAAACATGCAAGTATGTTTTATATGCCCCAAATAATTTTGGATAATCTACAATGCTTCTTTATGCATTCATGAACAATTCATGTGTTAGATTGCAGCACAGGAAAAAATGTTGCCATAATTCTTTGCGAAGATCTTAAAATGCTAAGAAAATGCAGAATGTTTCAAAGGCCATGTCCACTCTCATCTCCTGTAACAACTGAACTTTTGTTGTTGCTTTCCAATGACAGTAAGTTACCTCCATGGTGTCTGCGAATTTAGATTTTGACATTGAACAAGAGACTAACAAGGAAATGATTCATCACAGATCATTTTGTAAAATTAAGTGTTTTATCATCTGAATTGACTCATTCCTATGATTTTTCTGTTTCCTTGTATAAGGTTTTTGAAAGTATATCTCTATACTTAAAATTGATATAAAATAAAACATACTTTTATTCTTAATTTTCTAATTCCTACAAAAACATAATTCCTTCAACTTACTAGGATTTTAGAGAGCAAATTTTATTTTTCATTTCACAGCCTTTTTTTCTCATTCTCATTATTAATTAATACATTAGTAGGTACTATCTGAATATGTACATCACATAAATTATTTCATAAAAACTGGTTAATTTTCCATTATGACAACATCAACATAAAGGATTTTTATGAAATTTTATTTATTATTTTTTAAAACATTAATTGGTAACCATTTAGTCATTCAGATAAATAAGGACTAACTTTCAATGCACATTGCTTTATTATTTAAAAGAATTACTATATGACCTTATCATATATATTGACATTCTGTGTTACCAGAAAACATCACTGTAGTATTGTGTCTCATCCACGTATCCACAATCTTCAACTTATAGAAAAGCTAGAAAGATAACTAAGTAGTTGAAATTTAAGAATAATGAAAAAGTAAATATATTTAAATTATTAAATGTGCGTGGATATTATTTTGAAAGGAAAACATAAAGTGCATATTTCTCTTACCTTAATTTCACAGGTGAGGGTTTTGTAATAGCTTGTTACTTGCCTTATTGTGTTAGGATTTATAGACTTTCAAAATATATATCTTGTTCCCTAAAACATTTTGGATTAAAGAATGAGCAACTTGAGGATGACTATTAGGTCAATGTTAATATTACATTCTTTACAGAGCAAAATATGTTTTCCATCAACTCCTAAAGGGGTTTACTTGCATTGATGTCATTTTATTTCTGTGGGGAGATTTGGTTGCTAAAACATATAAGCCATGGGGTATTAATTAAAGAAGTTCTATGAGACACTGTAGTTAGTAAAATGACCTTCACTAAAATCTGTTTGATAATGGTATTGCTGATCCTGATGTATTTAATATCATTATTACACTCCTCTTTGCCATTCTGCTCATAATATTGAAAAGGGGCAGAAAATGGTTGCAGACTAGATTAACCACTGACAGTTGTAGGTGGAATTCATATGGTTCATTTAAGATAATTACGATTGGATGGGGTGGAGAATAAAATGTGTGGTGAGTTTAGACACTCCTTATTTCTATTGTGACCCCACTTTATGTTTTCCTTCTTGAGTTTTACCTGGATTACTTCATCATCTCCTGTGTTTTACACTGTCATTCATTTTCACTTCTGGCAATCCCTTCCAGAAGGGATTCCAAACTTTTTTGGTTGCACATGAATAGCAGTGAATCAACTAATGTGTATTTCAAATATATGAATTTTTATCTAAAAATTGGCTCGATGCACCACTATAAGATGAGGTAGCATATATTCCAAAAATCAATGAACACTGCATATGAAACCACATCCTTTGTTGGTTAAAAACATGGGTCTAGGAATTTCCTATATTAACCACATGGGAAATTTGCACTTTCTGCTCTGACTTCTCTGACTTGTATGACTTTAAAGTAGTGGTAGTCAGAAGATAAGGGGTTTCACCATGAAACACAGTGACAATCCCTTTATATATATACTATAGAATTTTTTCTAATTTTTTTTTCATTTAAAGAAGCTTTAGTTTGCATAAATGTTACATGAAATAGAGGGGATTCCCATATAACTCAACCCTTTCCCTCCTACACTTTTCCAATTAACATCATTCATTATTGTGGTACATTTGTTACAGTTGATGAACACATATTGAAGTATTGCTACTAATCATGGTCTATTGTTATCAGAGTTTGTGTCTAGGTTCTTGGCTTCATTGTGAGAGAGAAATCAAGGATGAGCCAACAATTAATCAGGCAAGCAGAGAATTTATTGGGGGTTAAAAAAAGCAATGAAAGCATACCTTCAGGTTTGAGGGTAGGTATTTTCAAGGGAAAGAAATGCAGAGTTCTTCCCTCTGTTCCCCTTTTTAAGGGGTATACAACTCCAGGGTCTGTGCTGATTGGCATATCTGAGACTAAGCCAGGGAAATATATTGGGTGTTTGATGTGCTTATGGGTGTAGGGTTTGCTGTCAAGTGTTGATTGGCTTCTGGCAGCTGTCCATGAGCTCCACAGCGTGTGTTGACTGGTGGTGATTAGCCTTTGGTCGCTGTCCATGAAGCATGATGTAACCTGAAAGCTAGGTGGATGGCTGGTGGTAGTGCTCCTCCTGCTCCTTCCCTTTCCCACCGTGTAATGATTTTGCCATTTGCCTTCTGATAATACAGCCCTTGGGTGTGTGATCTCTAAGTTGCTCCTCCCTAACTTGCTTGTATGAGTCACCAGGCTGACATAAGTTAGCAGGCCACTGCCTCAGCCTGTGTAACTTATTTGGCATTGCCTCAGTTTCTCTTTGTGTGTTTTATTGGGTTTTCTGGCCCCTTCATTCTTAGGTCTCTATTTTATCCTGACTCACATCCTCTGTAGCGGTTTGGCATTGTTTATGAATTCCGAAAATATGTATTGGATTGTGTTTGTAAACTAGTCTCTTACTCTGGACATCTTAGATTGTATTAAATTCAGAGGTTTCATTTTACTTGATTAAACTATGATTAGGGCTTAGATTTGGCCTGTAGGACGTTGAGTCACCCCCTCCCTTGGTGGGTGGAGACGCACAGAGAAAATGATGTGGCAGATGAGAGAGTTTAGTTTTTGTTGCTGGAGCCCTGGGGAGAGAACCAATACATTCATCTGGTATTTTACAGCTGGCTTTGTGGAGAGAGGGGAGCAGTTGAGTCAAGAGAGAGATGAGCCTTGGAAGAGAGATGAGTTTTTTGCCAGCCTACATTTGAGACTGGAAGAAGCTGAACCCACAGAGCCTTAACAGGGAAGAAGAAAGACTGAACCCTTACAGACATCAACTGCCATCTTGTTTCAACACATGGCAACATACTTTGGGTGAGGACGTAACTTTGAGTTGGACACTTTATGGCCTTGTGACTGTAAGCTTCTACCCCAAATAAATACTCGTTATGAAAGCCAACAGATATCTGATATTTTGCTTCAGTACCCTTTTGCCTGACTAATACATCCCCGCTGAGAGACCAATACACCCTTAAACTTAAGAGAGTGTTGCTGGTAAAGATCATTATTCTTTTTCTCCTGACTGCTGATTAGGGATTGTAGTCCCTGCTTGACAGGGTGTAGAACACTTTCAATGTTACTGGGGTTAGGAAGATGGTGTTATGGAGAAAAGTTATAGTCACCCCTTCCCAGTACAATTCTGGGAACCGTCTCAATCTCCCCCCTCTCTTCTTAGTGCAATTCTGGGAACTGCCTCCTATTACTGCAAAAGTTATGCTTGACTAACAAGAATAAAATAGAATAGTTAGAAACTGTTCCTACCTGCAGCTAACCACAAATATCTGCTTCTGTACATTTGGAGCTTGCTTAGGCTTGCTGGTTGCCCCGGACAACATGAGTCAAACACAACCGCAAAGAGAGACCCCTCCAAATAGTCCTTTGTCTAAAAGTTAGTTTCGGTTCCTCCAAAGAGTGTAAAAAATAGCTAAAGCCTTGCTTCAGTGCTCTCACCTATGGAAAGGTGACGAGCTTAAAATTCAACTGGGAGCCGAGTTTTTTTCTGAATAGTTATGCACATAACAATGGGTACTTGTTTCAATGTCCATGACTGGGTGATATTTACTTATGAGCAGAAGCTTGTATCCTGTAAGATATAAATTAATTTAGGAGCTTAAAAATACAGGTGTCTAATGAGTGTGTGAAAGGATGGACCAAGAAGACTGTCAACTAGGGGCAACAAGAATGGAGTGCTGCTGGTGACACTATAGTCTGGTTGTGGTTTTGAAAGGACTAAAGCTGCTTAAAGATTTGAGCACACCCAGGAGAAGTGGTATGAGTGTTAGGGAAGCCTGTTGCTGGTGAGAGAAGTTATAAGGAGGAAACAATACCAATTAAGTGTTCTACAGGGTTTAGGCTGTGAGGATGTTTTTATTAGGTACTTATATTTTGCTTTGTAGAGATAGTTTAGGCTGTTCAATGGCTGGCACCTGTGTGTCTCAGGAGGTATTTCTGGTGTGCTGGCACTTCCTTGGACATCGGGCTTTACTTGGGATAAATGCTCTCAGCTGGCAATCCCTTTAATTGCCATCAGTCTGTTTGGTTGTGTGTAACTGCTAAGGTGGCAGCCCAGTAGAGGAAGACATTAGATAAGATCATATGAAGCAAGAAGTTTAGCCTAAGGATATAAACATAAGTATTTATTGTATGTCAAGAGAGGGAGTAAGCTAAATGACAGTTAAAATTTCTCCCATGTGTCCTAAGATGTGGGCTGCTGATGGGTAAGTTTTAGGTTTGCAATACAATACATTTTATCTCTCAATAGGAGCTGGCTTTAATGCCAATTGTGTAAGTTCTGCTTATTTTACTCAGTAATTATTGTTCTACTTGGTGTATTCTTTACACAGCCAGCAGCAGCAGTACTGTTGGTCCTTGGAAGGAAGCTCCAGTGTTTCACCATCTTGGAGCATAGTGCTTTTTGGCACTGTGAAACAACCTGTCTGGAGGCAATATCAAGCCATTGTCAGCTATTAGGGCCATGGGAATTTGAAGCAGTAACATAGTTCCACTTATTTCAAAAGCATAACCAGATTTGGCAGATGCCTTTACAGTTTTAAGGGTTTATTCAAAGACATCACAGCTGAATCTAATATAATCAAATGGTATCATGCCCAGAGGAATAGATAAGTTTACAAACATAATCTATCTTTTTGGAATTCACATATAATCTCAAACTGTCACACAGGGTACTGGATGCCAGGTTTAAAAGTTCCAGAGAGTTTCACGAAGCTCAAGTTTATCCCCTTCTTGTGTGGCATTATAGGTATGTTTACAATTGTAAAGCACCATTTGTGGCTTGAGTTGAGAATAGGACTTACAATTTCATATGATGAAAAATTAAGTTAGAATACTTTATAGGAGTACCCAACGCTATAATTATTACACACTCTGTGGCAGCCAGATGAGGATCACTACTTTGTGTGGCCACAGGCTGTTCCTTTTGGGGGGTTGGTAGATTATTCAGATATGGGCTAGAGCAGTTCCTCCTGATTCCCAGGTGGAGAGGTTGTTTCTGTGATATATAATGTTTTGGTCAGCCACAGGAGTGCCTTTTGAAATATACCAAAGATTGGTCAGTCTTTATAAAGGGTATTTATTTGGGGTAGAAGCTTACAGTTACCAGGCCACAAAGCATAAATTTCTTCCCATACCCAAGTCCACGTGTTGGAGGAAGATGGCTGC
>PVKH010015104.1:0-16224 GCA_004027955.1 Chaetophractus vellerosus | reverse complement strand
AGAGCTGTGGACTAGAGTGGACTTGTTGGTGTCCTGTTATAGACTTGCTGTGATTCATGTAATGGAAGAAATTACAAAATCATATGGAACCAGGGGCCACTGGACACTTTGGGGGCAGGGAGAGGGAAGGGCCGTTGCAATACAGGGGCTTTTTTGGGACTTGGGAATTGTCTTGGGTGATGTTGCAATGGAGGATATAGGCCATTTTATATCATCATGTATCATGCAGAACTGTGTGGGAGAGAGGGTGGTCTACAGTCTGAACTGTGGTCCATGCATGGTGGCAAAGCTCCAAAATGTGTATATCTATTACAGGTGATGTGCCACACTGATGAAGGATGTATATGTGGGAGGTTGTGGGAGGTGTGGGAGGTGGGGCATATGGGTACTCCTAAAATTTCTGTGTAACATTTACGTAAATTGTTGTATCCTAAAAAAATAAAAATTAAAAAAAAAAAGGCATGTTCAGGTCCCAACCTCTGGTCCTATGAATGTGAGCCCCTTTGTAAATAGGATCTTTGAAGATGCTATTATTAGTTAAGGTGTGCCCAGACTGAGTGAGGATAGATCTTAATACAATATGGCTAAAGTCCTTATAAGGAAATTGGAGGTAAGAGAGAGAAGCCCAGCAGATCTGTCAGAAGTGGGAAGTCAAAGGAAACAGAGGAGAAAGGAGAAGAGCCAAGTACATTGCCCTGTGACAGAAAAGCCAGGCAACCCCAAACATTGCCGCCAACCAGAAAATACTGAGAGCCCTGGAAGAAGCATGCCTTCTAGCCTCAGAAACCGTGAACAAATACATTCCTGTTGTTAAGCCAACCCATTAAATGGTATTTGTTTTAGCAGGTAGGAAACTAAAACAAAAGGTATTTTAATTGGTACTAGTCTTTTGGGAAAGCTATTTGGAGTCCTAAACATTTTTATATCCCTGGATCCAATAAACCCACTTCTAGAAATTTCTGCTAAGATAATCATTAGAGATAAAAAGTTACATATAATAAGGTTATTCTTTGCATTGTTATTTATGACAAAAATGGAAATAATTTAAAAGGTTTGTTTAATAAAAACAAATTTCTTTAGAGTCATTAAACTTAAGTATTCAAAGAATATTTAATGACATGAGAAAATGCCCTTGCATGTTGCCTTGGAAAGAATATTGTACCTGTAGTTGAGTCTGGTTATAGCTCTTTTTCAGCCTGGAAGTAGTTGTATGACTTTGAAAAGCCTTTTTTACCTTTCTAGGTCTCAGGCATCTGATCTGTGAAATGACCATAATTGGTCTGTAGACCTCCAAGGGTTATTTGTGTTTGTGTGTGTTCTGTGTGTAGGTGTGTGTGTGTGAAATTCCTAAGATACAGGTTTTTTCAATAATAGATGAGAAATTTGAAGTGTATTACCTCTAGTGACTCTTTAAGGTATAAATTTTTTGATTGTGCTTTTCCCTCTGTAACTGGTAGCATGTCTTGTATTGTATTCCACACTAGTTGCCTTCATGACCCCTAATGCTTGTGTATAAAATTCGTTTCTATTAGATTGGCAAAGGTTTAAATGTTTAGTAATACTCAGTGTTGGAAAAGGTGTGAGAAGACAGGCACTGCCACATGCTGTTGGTGGGAATGTAGATTGGTTCAACACTTCTAGAGGGCAATAAGGCCATAATCTACCCAAATTTAAACTGCATATAACTTCTACTTAGCAATTCCACCGCTTAAGAATATTCCACAATTACATGTGTAGATGTGGAAAGATTTATGTACAAAGATGTTCTTTGCAACAGTCTTTATAATACAAAAACCCCACAAAACTACATATAACTTAAAAGGGGGACTGGGTCAATAAAATATGGTACAGCCATACAATGGAAAACTATTTAGTCATTCAAAATACTGAGTTAGATTTGCACACAGCAAAATGGAAAGATATCTAAGATATTTTTGTAACTGAAAATAGCAAATTGAAGAACAGTTTGTGTGGCATGAACATGTATAAAAGGAAATGTGTGTTCACATAGATATGCACAGAACAATTTTGGAAGGGTGAATAAGAGATTACATAAACAGGGTTACCCCTAGGGTGTGGGCCTGGAGGTGATGTTTTTTTCTTATGTACTGCTTAAATTATCTGCCTTGAAAATGTATTGTTCTTATAACAACAAAAAAAACCCCCACATTTCATTTATAAAATTAGAATTAATAAAGAACACTTCAGTGAAATGGATATGGCTCAAGCGATTGGGCTCCCATCTACCATATAGAAGGTCCAGAGTTCAATTCCCGGGGCCTCCTGGTGAAAGGCAAGCTGGCCTGTGCAGGAATGCTGTCCGTGCATAGGAGTACTGGCCCATGCAGAGAGCGGTGCAACAAGATGATGCAACAAAAAGAGACACAGAGGAGAGATAATAAGAGACGCAATAGACCAGGGAGCTGAGATGGCACAAGAGACTGAGTGCCTCCCTTCCACCCCAGAAGGACCCAGGATTGGTTCCCAGTGCTGCCTAAAGAAAAGACAAGCAGACACAGAAGAACACACAGAGAGCAGACAGTGAGTGCAAAACAATGAGGGTGGGGGAGAAATAAATAAATAAAATTAGTCTTTAAAAGAAATGAAAAAGAACACTGCAATGATCATTTTTCCTTATTTTGTACTGTTTTATTCCGGTATATTCCCAGAAATGTGACCCTAATGTGACCCTAGGTCATAGGGTATAAAGTTATATACCAAATTGTTTTTCCATATTTTTCATACTACTCCTTTTCCCATTACTTCACTGTTGATAATATATGCTAAGGAAAAAATCCCAAATACAAATACAAAACAAAAGCATTATGATAAATATTTCTATTTCAAAAATATTCACAATAATGAAAAATCAGTAACTTAAAAATTCAAGAAAAACAATTATAACATATCCACTCTATACCAAGAAATATTATTTAGCTATTAACTGTATATACTAATTATATAATAATTCAGAAATAGATTATATTATAATGTTAAGCAAATAAAAAGTTAACCCTAAAAATTAAATACAAATTTATTAGAACATAAAAATTATATATCCATTTATAGAAAAAATAATGGAAGGAAAAATCATCAAAATGATAGTATGGAAGGAAATTCATTAAAATGATAACAGTGAAAGATATTTTTCCCTCTATACCTTATTTGCTGACTTTTCTTACATATATACCTGTGTGTATATACATACACACACATATACACATACTTATACACATATTCATATATGTTTATGTGCATGTTTGCATATATATGTATATGTAAACATTCAGGAGATTACCTAACAGAATTATTTTTAGAATTAATTTAAATAAAGACTATGTGAGTGTCTATTGGTTGAATAAATGTTAGTGTCCCTCCACATTTGCAACAAAAAAGACAATCACACATCTTATACTCTATCTGGCTTTTTATACATTGAAAAAACCAAAATTTTCTGTCATAAAAGTGAAGATATACTCCTTTTATCTCCTTCCTATACTCTTCTCTCAGCCCATGCCTGATAAGATTGTGGAGCCCCAGACAGCAATCTTATACAAAACTATGATGAAATACAAAACACACAAAATGGAAGGTAGAGGGTCAAGATACCTTCTGTGCTGCTCCAGAAATCTTTAAAGGTAGGGACAAGTTTCTATTGATAGTCCCGTATTTGGGTAGGAGAGCAGAGATAGGCATACCTACTCTCTTGGTGGATGACTGAAAACTAATTTCTTTTCCCTCTGTAACAAGCCATGAATAATGATGTTCGAGTGAATTCCATATTCTGACTCATGGAATGGAGAATTGTACTAAAATATTGTTAAGAACAAACAAGTTTCTTTTTTTAATTTACTTATCTAAATTGGCAACAGGAACTTTAAAGAGTTTAATAAACTAGTTTTAGGATTATTTTGCCTCTGAAATTTGCAGCTAATTTTTCTAAAATATGTGTGGCTGTCAAGAGGAAGCAAAGAAATTGTGTTTGGGGTGGGACTAGAGGATGGGAGGACTGGGGAGTGGGGTGATTTAAATAGTGAGAACCTTTCCAAAATTATGTAAGACAGTCAAGAAATAGCCAAGCAGTGGGATGAAGAATCAATCCCTAGAGTCTGAAGTTGATCATCTACTTGTGTAGGAAGAAGCTCCTCTGAATGCATGTATATCCCATTTGTTAAAAAGTTGATTCAGAAAATCTGAAATTTCCTGTTAGAATATAAGGGATCATCCAGCTCCGAAAGGATTCACCATAGCGTCAACTTATACATTGCACATATTTTCTTTAATTCATTATCAGTAATCTTTATTTGTGGCATAATAACTTCCTGCATTCCAAATGCCCACACTGCTTCCTTTATTTGGTTTCATGTCATTTTGTATACAATGAGCAAATGTATTGAAATATGGTTTAGCAATTTGTAATACTATAACACCATAAAATATAAAATATGACCATGAAATATTTTAGTTTAATGGGCCTGTTGTTCTATTAGATATTTATTTTAACCGCCTCTTAAAATGTCCAATGAAACTCAAAAATCTGTTTTAGTTCCAAATGTAGAACTATTAATTTATGTCTTATTATCTGATTAAATTTAATCATGCTTCTAAGAGTCTATATAGATTCCATGCATTAGGCAGTTTGAATATTCAATTCCATCATTTTAAGGAGAATTGAACACCATCCTGCCAAGTATGATAATGTCCTGGGAGAGAGAGAATGAGGGAGGAATGAAACAACAGAAGATGTTTGAAGGCTTTGTGAATTTATGTTCTACAATTGGGAGGTTAACCAAAACATTTAAATACACCAGTAACCATGTTTTATCTTATCATAAATGTGAAATGGAGGAATTTCCAGGGAATTCTCACACATTGATTTATCTATGTAAGTTTCAATAGCATTAAAGCAGAAAGTCTAGGTACCCTGGAACAAGCTGTCGGGATATATAACTTCCAGTGAACAGTTTTAATACGTTAACTCCCAATGGCTAGCTTTTGAGGTAATGGCATTCTTGATCTGAGAAAAAGGGCACAGGCAGGACTACACCCATGGTTCTTGAGAATCTTGCTGACTGGTTCATTAAACAGAACTGGCAACTGACCATAAGATAAAAGTTCTTGATGGATTTCCAAGCAGGAGGAAGGGAGGCGATTGACACATATAAATATATAAGGGGGAAAGAAGGTTGAGCCTGAATGACAGTGACCTTGTCATGAAAGGTTTATGGAAGAGGTATTAGTTATAAGAACCTTAGACTGCATTCTGGAGAATTTGTTTACCAGTAAGATGACCCACCCAAAGGGGGGGATTTTGGCCATCTGTTATAAACAAATTGTAAAACTTTTGAAAAGAGTGTTGTTTTAAAAGTGGGTTGCTATACAAAACTACTGCATCTGTTCTTTTCTTTAATAGTTCCACTACTGGTTTCCTGTGAGATCTGAGGGAAATTTCTTGAGGACTCTTTTTAGTGAGACTTACTATGTCATTATTTTACCTCTGAGTATTCTGTAAACTCCAATAAGTATTAGACAAATTACAGTATGCTTATATTAAATAACTTGAGTTCTTTAGAAGAAATATGTATTATAAATAAATGATATTCAAAATTAGATATTTTTAAGATATAATTGCATAATTTCTAAGCAGTGCCTTTCATTTTCAAATGTAATTTTTAGAATAAATGTATCTCAAAATTCACATGATGAAAATTAACTCAATAACCATTTTCCTGTTTTGCATCTAATAAATAATGAAAATATTTTCATTAGCAATTGAAGAGATAAAAATATTGTAATAGGTCTATGTCCTCTCAGATTAAATCAAATAATTATAAGGTGATAGCATTAGAAATGTTCAGGATGTAATTTTAGGAGAGGATTTTCTGAAAAGGAAATTGAAATAAGATGCATAAAAGTCAACTTTCTGTGGCATAATGTTAATATCCATAAGTATTTAATCATTAGTGGTATGGCAGTATGTTTTATTTTTATTTAATAAAATTTAATCCTCATCGGCCACCAATTTCTGCAAGCATTTTAGCTCCTTTCACTGACAATTATTGTTTATACAAGCATTATAATTTAGTTTTTAGTAATTATCATACTCTTACTATCTTACTACTAAGTATATATCACATGTATAAAAGACAATTTCAGGAATGAAATTAGCATTAGTAGATAGGAACAAAAGAATTTCTTTAAGAATAATGTTCCCCTTTAGGAAGAAAAAATGAGAAAGGTAAAGTTTATAAATTATAATTTAGGAGTAATTTCCTTTTAATAGTAGTAACAACAACAACATCTATAAAATGACAAGTATCACCATATAAAACTGACAATTGACAAAATTAATTTAAATATATATGAGCAAAAGTTTTCATCATCTAAAATTAATGTGTAAAATAATTTTTAAAGGGATATTCCACAAAATTTGCAAACAAAAGAAAGATTTCATTTTCTTTAGTAACTGTTTTGTGAAAGAAATGAAGGGGGGAGGAATGTAGTTACTGAGGAAGAAAGTAGGAAAGAAAGGCAACATTGAAAAGAAGGAAGAAAGGAAGGAGGAAAGAACCATTGTTTTAGTTTGCTAGGCTGTTCAAAGCAAATACTATGAAATGTGTCAGGTTAAACAAAGGAAATTTATTGGCTCACAGTTTTGAAGCTGGGAAAATGTCCAAGTCAAAGTATCTTCAAGGCAATGATTTCTTCCCAAGGAAGGCTACCAGTGATCCATGGCTCCTCTGTCACCTGAAAAGGCGCATGGTGGTGTTTGCTGGTCTCTCCCTTCTCTGCCGGGTTTCTTTGATTTCAGCTTCTTGCTTCCCTGGTTTTTCTCTCTCTCTGTCTGAATTTCATTATCTTATAAAGGACTCCAGTAAGAGGATTAATACCCATCCTGATTGGGCTTGGCCACACACAGCTTAACCAAAGAGGCATCATCAAAATGTACTGCTAAAAATGGGTTCACACCCATAAAAATGGATTAACTTTAAGAACATGTTTTTTCTGGGAAACATACAGTTTCAAACCACCACACTCCACCCTCTGAATCTCAAAAAAAACATGTTCTTTCTATATGCAAAATACATTCAATCCATCACAACATCCCAAAAGCCTTAAGTCATTTCAGAAACAATGCTTAGTAATGGGTTACTAATGGGTTATAGGTGTGGTCTGTCTTGGTGAAACCTAGAGGACAAGTTATCTGCTTCCAATATACAATGGAGGAACAGTCATAGGATAAACAGTTCATTCTCATAAGGAAAAATTGGAAGGAAAACAGGAGCCATGGTTCCCAAACAATCCCGAAACCCAGTGGGGTATACTCCGTTAGATTTCAAGGTCTGAGAGTTATCTGTAGAATGATGTTTTGTCATCCAGGTCTGATGGAGCAGCAGTCCTACTCCTTCCAAGGACTTGCCCA
Source organism: Chaetophractus vellerosus (assembly GCA_004027955.1). Lineage (NCBI taxonomy): Eukaryota > Metazoa > Chordata > Mammalia > Cingulata > Chlamyphoridae > Chaetophractus > Chaetophractus vellerosus. The sequence goes on along the minus strand of PVKH010015104.1, from coordinate 8,801 downwards.
GCATCCATGCTCTCCCCAAACACTGAAGCAGAGACTCTATGCTCTCCAAGCATTAGAGTGAGGACCAGAGTCTCTGCAGTCCCTGGAGCACAGGATCCACCCTCTCAGAACACTGGAGTGGCAGCACTCTTCCTGAACAAAGGAAGTAAGAAACCCACTCCCCCAAGCACCACATTAGACTCACCCTTTCCTGGCACACATGGGAGGACCTGCTCTCTTGGCTTAAGAAGATGTCTTCAGTCCAGACTTCAGCTTCCATGGTTCTACTTTTCAAGTGATTTTCCTTCATTCTATCATTTTTCTGTCCCTTTTAGTCCAGGTTGGCAGTGGTTCCGTTCATACAGATCTTGAAAAAAACTTGTCAATTTTGCATGTAGTACCAGGGGTCCAAACCATTTTCTGGATAACTGCATTTCCAACCCTGATTTCCATGGAAATTGCTGACTGATTCCATGTTCAGTTAAACCCTCACATGGAGGCTCTATTTTCTGGGGACTCACTTTCTGGAGGTTTAGAATTTTCCAAATCATCAATTTCTGGTTTATCCCTTTTCTATCACGTTTCACTATAAACTGCCAGGAGAAACCAGGCTGCACTTTCCACATTTAGCTTGTAAATATCCTCAGCTAAATATGCAAATTCATTGCTTTCAAACTCTGCTTTCCATCCAACATCATAACTCAATTTCATCAAGTTTTCTGCCACTTTAAAAAAGGATCACCTTTCCTCCAGTTTCCAATAACACATTCATAATTTTCATCTAAGGCCTCATCAGAAGTACCTCTAGTATCCATATTTCTACCAATAGTCTTTTTAAAAAAAATCTAGGCCTTTTCTATCAAGCACCTCACAATTCTTTCAGCCACTACCCCTTACCCAATTCCAAAGCCATTTCTACATTTTTGGTATTTGCAATAGCAGTACCCCACTCTTGGTACCAAAATCTGTTTTAGTTTCACTAATCTGTTCATGAAATGGGTCACGTTAAACTTTGAGAATTTATTTTCTCACAGTTTCTAGCTGGGAAAATGTCCAAATCAAGGTATCATCAAGGTGATGCTTTCTTCCCAAAGAAGAGATGCTGGCAATCCTTGTTTCTCTTTCACATGGTAAAGCACATGGCAGTGTCAACTGGTCTCTCCTTCCTTTTCCAAGTTTCACTGATTTTAACTTTTTGCTTCCATGACTTTTTCATTGTCTGAATTTCATTTTCTTATTAAAAAACTCCAGTAATGGAATGAAGACTCACCTTGATTGAGCTAGGTCACACACCTTAACTGAAGTACCCTCATCAAAGGGTCCTATGCATGTTTGTCTGGGGTATATACAGTTTCAAACCACCACAACTGTATAATTCAATAAGGGGGAATAAGTTACATTTTCTATGTTTCATTCTAATTAAGTCAAATAGCATTGAATATAAACTCTCTCCAGCCATATAAACAACCAACTAATGGACATTTCTATCATAGTCACTTTAAAGTCAGCATAATCTAAACTTAATTCATCACCCACCTTCCACCCACACCTCCTTGCATTTTTATATTCCCTATTGCAGTTGCCATTTCTTGGATCTCCCAAGCTAGATACACCAGTGTACTTACTGATGCCTACTTTTGCTTCAAATGCTACTTTCTATTAGTTTGAAATCAAGAATGCCTCTTGTCAGAAATTTCCTTGTCTTAGCCCATACCCATCCTGCTAAGTTATCTCTGTAAAAATGAATTAGATTATGCTACTCCCTTACTTAAAAACCTACCATAAGCAGAGATGAGTTGCCATGCTCATATCCTTCACTTACTGCTAGGTAAAATTGGCAAACCTCTTCCCCTTCCCCAGTTCCATGACCTATTGCAAAGCAAAACTTACCCCATGAGTTTTACATATGCATATGGGAGTTAAATTATCAAGTCACCCTAGCTTTTGGGATCCTGAATCCTTAATATATCATAGACCACGATAATTCAGACATGAAACTCAGCCTACCCCTTGATTTTCAGAAGCATTAAAATACCTTCTCACATAAATACAAGTTCAATGATCTAAGAGATTTGAGAGAAAGATAGAAGAGTGGTTTAAATATAAGTAATTCAAATAATGTCATATGAAGCAGAGAGATCATTGTCTTTAAAATACCTTTGTCATTCCTTATACTGTGCCTATCCACTAACCTCTGGTTTTTGCTTCTTTTTTTCTTGCTGGTTCTTTCTTTTCCCTCATTTCTGTTCCTGATCTTTTCCTTCTATTCTAACAACTCCTTATTCTTTTCCTTTTATTTTGCAGAGTAATTCAACTAACCCACACCCCAGCCTCTACTATCAGACTTGTACAATAAAGCCCATCAAAGCACAGGCAAAATTGCCCTCCATTTGACTTGCTCTCTTCTCTTTAGATGGCAGTTGTAGTCATAAAAAGTAAAAATATATGAATTTAATGAATAAATAAATACTTTAGAAACACATATCATCAAGGATTCCCATTTCCTATTAGCTAAATGCCTTTGCTTGCCAATAAGAACTTTCAGAATCTACTTTCAACCAATGTCTTCAGTCTTTCAGTTGATGGAACTCCCTGATATTCTTGGTCTCCAGGAGTGGGGAAATTCTTACCTTTCTTCAAACACAATCTTATGCAATCTATTTCTTTTTGGATGGCCCATGCTCCCTTGCCCTTCTTAATGGACTCTTACGCAGGCTTCAAAATCGTTCTCAGGTGATTCCTCCTTTTCCCCATGCAAAATAAGTCTCAACTCAATGTAGCACATATATATAAATAGTTTGAGGACATGTCTGCCTACTTCAATAGAATGGGTGATGCTTCACTGCTCTAGGACTGTGTTCTAGAAAAGTAGAACAGTCTTGGTGTGTAATGTGACCATACGTCTTACATATTTCATTCACAAAATTCCATTATCTATTCCCCCCAAAGTAGTATTACCTTTAATATAGCATAGCCCCAGTTTTAATTTTTAGAATCTCGCCTCTTGAAATAAAACATTGATTTTTTAAAATTTCAATGGTTATCTTTAAATGGGAGGACTTATGTATTTGAAGATATCTTGGAAATCATCTGTTTGAGTAGTTTGCAACTTCTCTATCTCCTGGAGCACACCAGAGGGGTAACATTTTTGTGCCATACACTTCCTCTGGCTGCAGTAGCTAATGATAGAATATGTAGGCTGGGGGTTTGGCCGTGTACCTGGTGCCTGAACCGAGACAAACCAGATGGAACTGAATGTTGCTGCTCTGGTCCATTTCCTCCAGTTTTATGGAAAGAGAACTGAGGCACAGAGAGGTTAACTGACTTGCCCTTAACTGTGGCAATGCTTGAATCCAGAGCTCAAGTATTTGAGACTTTAACTTTCAGATAAGACAGTGAGAACTGAGATTGGTTTCTTGAGAAAAACCCTGCATATGTCACCTAAATTTGCTCACTTTCACAGTCTTGATTGAAGTATCTCCATTTCTGAGGTGTTGCCTTCACGTGAAAACTGACTTGACTGACTTTAGTGTATAAAAAGTAGAATTCATAAAAACAGATTTTTTTTCCACACATGATGAAAATCAAGGCTTTGACAGCTTTTCTACATAGTAATTACTCGTTTGAAATTTACATAGACTTGACTTAAAGCAAGATACTATTAACCAATAATTTCAAAGAATTTAGGAGAATAACTGTTTTCAGTGTTAAAACAGCTGCACTGTGACAATAACTTTGAACTAAGAGGATAGCTACTAGGTTAGTATTCACAAATAAACGTGAAAAATAGTTGGGTCTCTGGGTATAAAAACAAACTGTAGATCACAAACAATTTCTTAAATTTGATCTGTTTATTCACACCAGTATAGTATAGTAGTGTACATCAGGTCAAGAATAATTGAGAATCTTGCACTACATTCTGTGTAGGCAAAAGGGATTTTGCACAAGATGAAGCTTTATAATAAGTCTTTTTGGCAGACCGACTGACCTAGCATTAGAGTAATCTAGCTGGGAGAAGATAAAAGCATGAATGAGCAATAAACAAGGCAAATTCCACCTATTTATTTCAACTAATAATAGGATGTCTTAATCTTTTAAATTAAATGTTGAAAAAGAAACACAAGCACCAAAGAAACAAAAACACACAGAGGCAGAACAAGATTTTTAACTGCTATTCATGGACTGAATTTTAAAATCAGAAAAGAAGTTCAAAGAGGACTGGTAAAAGGAATTGCTTGATTTGAACTTAATGGGAACAATGTATAAGTGCACTTTTATATAAATACCAATTTGTGTATGGGTTTTAAAAAGCACACAGAAACCATTGGCTTGGTCGAGACATGGATTTCTGAATTGTCATAGGAGTGAAAACAATATTGGGTTAGTAAATAGCTCTACCCCCAGTGCAACCTTGATGAACTGAGTAAGATCAAGGCCAGATTGTAGTCCCTTGAAGCACTGATGATAAGCACACCACGATGAAAGGACACAAATTACCCTTAGAGTCATAATGTAGGTACATTGGATATAAGAATAATGTGACTCAAACTAAATTAGGACTATGCCAAGCAGGAAGAGAAAGTCCTTTGGGCATTCAAGAAGAACATTTAGACAAAGCAAAACAAGAGGGGGAATTTGTGGTTAGCAGGAAGCTGTTGCTCATGTATATTTTATCAAATATTTAAAATGTTGTACAAAAGAGTGTGGCTACAGAAAGCAGTGAAAGAAATCTGGAGTTGGTTTATAACTAAAAGAATCAGGGTAGAGAAAACAATAAAACTGAAAATGTGTTCTCTTTGGTTTCCTAAGGTTCTATACGTTGGAAGCTCGGATGGATTAAAGATAGCAGCATAAGCATAGATGACTCTTGTATCCCATTATGGTGCCTCAGATGACTTACAACTCTTTTATGTAAATCAAAGCAAATTTCTTCCAATTATACAGATTGCTATGAAAAATCATGAGATATCACATTTTACTAAGTGGGAAATACTATTGATCTATCAAAATCTACTGAAAAGTGGAAGGGGTCCATTTTTATTACAGACTTCATCTAGTCAGGCTGAGGAAATATACTGGTGAAAAATGGAAGAATAAATTGACTTTTATAGTTTCAGATATTTACAGAGCTTCCAATACATACATAATGACTTGTCAATAGATTCATAAATAGTCTTTTAATTGGCTTTATCTGCATATTAAAATGCTAGAAACTGTTTAGGATATGTTTAATAAATATCAATTCTTCTTTTAAGGAATTTGTAATTAGAGACTAATGGCAATCATACAGAGATATACATCAAAGGAGGGATAACTTTGTAAACTATAAATATAATGATGTCCAAGCATAAGTGCTTTTGGTCCATTAGAAATGTGGAAGAGGTATGCTTATAATGAGGGGAAAAATAAAATAATATCTGTTATGGACTTAAGTTCTTGATGCTGGCAGATGGAATTGAATAATTTTTCCAAAATCTATAAGAAGTTAATTTGTTGAGCTCCCTATTCCTTCCTTCCTTCCTTCCTTCCTTCCTTCCTTCCTTCCTTCCTTCCTTCCTTCCTTCCTTCCTTCCTTCCTTCCTTCCTTCCTTCCTTCTCTTTCTTTCTTTCTTTCTTTCTTTCTTTCTTTCATCATCTCTCCATCCATCTACCTGTTCTATGGGGAAAGATGCAAAGTAGAATGATCATAGGAAGAGGGTAGGAAAGAGACACATCACCCAAGAGACATGATTGTGGTTCACTCAGAGAGTATCCAAAAAGAAGAGTGAATATGGATAGTAAAGTACTCTAAAAAATTAGAATGAAAGACTTTACAATTGAGTGAGAAGATTTTAGACATAATTTAAAGGGCAATTTAAAAATTATATGGCCTCAGGAAATCTTGGCATAAACAAAATGACAGGTGAAAAAGGTAACTTTGGCAGAAGAATTGAATACTTACAAGAAAGAAATATTGTAACTTGGGATTCTGAGTAGAAGAATCTGTGATTATCCAAACAGGAGATGAAGGATTACACATAAATCATGAGGTAAAATCAAGTTTATAGACTCAAATTCTTATATTTTCATTGAAATATAAAATTCCTTTAATTTTGATGGCATTATCTCCAAGATATTATGATAGTAATAAAATGACTAAAATAAACAGATAATGGAACAGCTAATTCATTTGTCTGGTCCATCAAAATGCTCAAATTGAGAAATGGTACACATAATCCAGTTGTTCCTTCGCCATCACTCAACACGTATTAATTGGCTGCTCTTTGAGATACATTAAGGCAAATAGTTACTACACAAAACGCCAACTGAACATAGAGTATTTTAAAATTTATTCTATACAAATATTGTAAAAAATCCATTGGAAGGGTTGAGAAAAAGGCAAATCAGAGTCATAAAATGTCATGACTGAAAAGCAGATTTAATTAGGAACTAGAACTAAGAATTGAAAAACAACCCAGAGTCAGTGAAGAGATTAATTTGGGAGCTTTGTTGTTTAGCAGCGTTCTTTGCTGACACATAGATGTTGGGTGTGGAAAAAGTTAAAGAAGGATGATAAATTTCTGTTTAATATGAATTGGTCATGCAGCTTGTCTTGAAGCCAGATGCAATGTGCAAGACAGAAGCAGATATAGAAATGAATCAATTAGATATGTACATTCATTCAACAAACACTTTTTTTGAGCCCATGTTATTTTGCAAGCACTGTCTAGGCACTGTGGTTCCAATATGAATAAATAAAGCATGGCCTCTGCCATCAATGAAGCAACTGTAAACAGCTAAATTGCAATGCCAGAGGAGAGTGGAAGTTAGGGGATGAGGGGTGAAGGGTCTCTAAAGCAGAGGAGGTGAGGGGCAGACTAAATGAGGAAAGAGGCTCAGAAGCCAAGAAGAGTGAGTTGTATAATTGGTTATCAGCAGTGTCAAATTCTGTACATAGGTCAAGGAGCATCAAGATGGAGAAGTGCCATTTCGTTTTGGCAGGGAGCATGTTACTGGAGACCTTGGCAAGGCTAGCTTCTGGGAAGTGGCGTGGGTTAAAGCTCCACTGGATCAGGTTCAGGAGTATTTTCACTGAGGAACTGAATGCATCTGGTGCACTCTAGGAGTTGGGAAAGGAAGGGGAGGGAAACAGTTGTTACAGGGTGTGTCTATTTCTTGAGGCTCAGAGATATCTGAGTCTCAAAAGGACCCCTAAACACAAACTTTTTAAAGTTGTGTTTTGTGAAGAATCTAGCTTTTACTAGCAATAAGGAAACAGCGTTTACGTCTTGAAGCAGCCTTTGTAGAGCTTGTTTGTTCTCTCCGGCAGTGAGTCACTCTGTAACATTGACCCCTGCCATTGAAGTCAGCAGATTCTATTTGGAAAGAGTTGGTGATTGTGGGGGAAGTTGTTTAAAAAATTGACAAAAACATTTACTCTTCCTGATATGCGAAACACCTGTGTGTATTAGTTTTGACTACTGAATATTAACGTGGGGGCATTTGAGTGCTATATTTGAGTAAAAGAAAAGGGAAGTCTCATCTGTGGAAGGACCTAAATGTACATGACACAGGAAGAAGTTATAATATTTTCTATTTTGGTTTCCTCTGATTTGAAATGAGTTTTAAAGAGAAAAGTGGTTCTGCAAACAGCAACCTCAATTAAAATGCTAAACAGTAGTTGCAATTTCCCCACCTCTGCCAGAGGGAATATGTCCAATGTGGCCAGCCACCTGTTTCCTTTTATAAGAGCTTAAGACTGCTGCCTTGTCCAGCCTACTCCTCACTGACACTAAATATCAGTGTGATGATGTATCAAAAGTCAACAGCAGCAGAGCTTTATTTACCAAGAAATGACACTTAGTAAGGTCATCTCTTTTTGAGAGGACATTATAATCATTCATTAAGGTTGAAAAAGATATCTAGAGGTTCCTCAAGCCTAAATAAAGCACGAGGAAGGTATGTGCAGGGGGTACTGGTCTCCGGCGTTTCCAACTTAATGATCAAATATATTTGCAAGCAGGCTGGCTAAAGATATTTGAAAAGATAGTCACGGCATATGGCCTGTGATGGCTTAGCTAGACACAGTGAAGGTCACACAACTAGAAATTTAAGAGTCAATTATGAAACAGGTTAAAGATTTTAAAGAGCATATTTGAAGTCAGTAGAACCTGGGTTTTAGCAACAGCTGTGCCACTTACTAGGTGTGGGACCTCAGTCAAATGACTTAAACGATCTAAGCCTCAGTTTCCTCGTCTGTAAGGTGAGAATAGTAACAGTGCCTGCCTCACAGTGCAGGTTTGAGGATTAAATGACAGAGTGCATGTAGCTTAACCCAGAACTAGGCATGTGGTAAAAGCTTTATAAATAATAGTTATTATTGCCCTCAAATCAAACATCATCATTACTTGTTGATCAGAACAATAAAAGCCATTAGCATTCAGTAACAAATATAAGAGTACATGTGAAAATGAATGTATAAAACAGCTTGTCATCAGAATGCTATATTTTAAAAACATTTGAGATATAGCTAAGAAAAAAATAGTGAGCACCCTAAAATTTAGTCTAATCTAAAGGGATTGAAATGACAGTGTTTTAATCAGCTAATAGAATCCAGAAAGGAAAAACCTAAAGTTATAAAAGTTTTATTCACTGCTAAAATGCAGTAAGACTCTGATTTTACTAAGGTTAAAAAAATGAAACCCTCTCTATGAAATGGAGAAATTAGCTTTATTACACATATAAAGGGCCTTGGCACTCTTATTTAAATCAATAGTAAAAAAATTTTCTAAGTAAGTTCTATGGGACATATTAGCAACTTTAAATAATAATCTGTACCCTTC
>PVKH010015103.1:0-16223 GCA_004027955.1 Chaetophractus vellerosus | reverse complement strand
TTCAAGGCTTGACTAGGGGATGATCTGCTTCCAAACGCACTCATGTAGTTGTTGGCAGAATTTGGTTCCTTGCTGGTTGTTGGACTGAGGTCTTCAATTCATTGCTGGAGATTGACCTGGCTACAAGGACAGCTCACAACAGGATGGCTGGCTTCACCAGAGCAAGCAAGTGAGAGAAAGTAAGAGTGCAAGCAAGATCAAAGTCACATTTTTAAACAAATTAATTTTGGAAGTGACATCCCAGCACTTTCACCATACTCCAATTCATTAGAAGCAAGTCACTAAGTCCAGCACACACACAAAGAGAGGGGATGACACAAGGCAGTAACTACCAAGAAGCAGAATCCTTGACAACTATTTTAGAAGAAGCCTACCTCATACCTAACATCTGCAAAAGCAACATTGCTTGGTTGATATGTCACTGCTCCTACTTAGAAACCTACCATAAATTACTGTCATATCCACTGCATCGAGCACCAAGTCCCATGCTAGGCGTTTTAGACTCTCACATCATGGTTTCATTTTTCCTAGTCAATCCCACTTAGCACTATTCCTTCATCTCTCCCACAGTCAGCCAGCTAGCAGATTGTTCTTCATACATTCCATTTCTATGCTTTGCCTCCACCACTGAGAACTGCCTATTACCTCCTGGAGGCACCTTCTGATAGATCAGCCACGGTAGCATTTCTCTTTTTTGACCATATAATATGTTTAGTGTATGCTCTAGTTTAAAATAGTGATTTTTTTCAGTTTGCCAGTTCTAGCTCTTCAGTTAGTTTGCAAAGGTGGTCCTTAAGGGCAGAGTCCTGGTTTTATGTTTTTTCCTAGTCTCCCATAATGCTGAAAGTAATTTGTAAGCCAAGTTGATATTTAATTAGTTATTAGCTTGTGAATTAGATTCCTGTGGCTGCTGCAAAAAATCACCACACACTTGGTGGCCTAAAACAACTCACATTTATTCACTTCCAGTTCTGAAAGTCAGAAGTCTGAAATAAGTTTCTCTGGGCCAAAATCAAGGTGTTGGTAGGGCCACATTCCCTCCAGAGGCTCTAGGGAATGAGTCCATTTCCTTGTTTTTCCCTCTCTTTGAGCTGAATTTCCTTGTATTCCTTGACTCAAGGCCCTTCCTCCATCTTCTAAGCCAGCAGCAGATCATCTTGCTTCAGGGTCGCATTGCCTTCTTCTTCTGTGTCAACTCTCCCTTTGCCTCCCTCTTACAAGACATTGGAGGCCCACCTGGATAACTAGGATTCTCTCCTCTTCTCAAGGTGCTTGACATAATAACACCTGCAAAGTCCCATAGGGGGAAACATTCACAGGTTCTGGGGATAGGACACAAATGTCTTCAGTGTCCATTATGCAGCCCACCACAACTGGCAGTGGCAGTGGCAAAGTAGGGAGGTATTTCAGGACATTGCAGATCTCCGAATCCTCTTCCCAGTTTCACTTTCTGCACTTGAGACTCTCCCTCCTAATAGGAGCATAACTGCCCATGGTAGCTGAACCGGGAAGACAGAAATTATCAAGGGGTAAAAAAGAAGAAAACAGGAGCAATTACAGGCTATCACAGACTGGAGAATATTTAGCATCAAATGCTTTTTTCACTTATTTACCAGTGCCAGGTCTGATACTTCCCTTCCTCATTGCTTCTCCACATTTCCCCAAAGATTAGCACCCTTTTCTTTGTAATACTGAATTCACTGTGATGTCTACACCTGCCATTTGACATCAAAGGTCCATACCAAGAAGATAATGCAATAACTTAATAAACTAGAGTCCCAAGGAGATAGCAGTAAGTTATTAGGTGGTCTGCAGCATTTCAATGGAAGTCTGAAGCACTTCAAAATCATTATTTTAAACTCCTAGTATCATAAGGAGTTGGAAAATGTTCCTTGAAAATGCCCTATATTTACTTTAATAAGCTTCCCAGATGTACCTGGTGGTAACTATTCTCTGGCCCTTGATATTTCACATAGACTATCTATTCTAATTCTTCTTCTTGCTAAAATCATTATGAGTTTTCCTTTTTGCAAAAAAATAAAATAAAATTTTAATAATAATAATAAATCCACATGTTGCTAAATTTTAGGTACAAATCATTAAAATTGAAGGGACATACCCAAAAACCTTAATGCTTTAATGAAGTTTTTGGTTATTTTTAGCTTCAAGGCTCATTTGTTATCTGATTTAACTCATGTTAATTAAAAATGCTATAGTCCTTGGGTGCCTACACACCCACCTATATTGGGAGAGGCCATCTCTAGGAGCTTTCTTCTCTAGGAACTCACTCAAATGATCCAAAAGAGTATAATCAGGCAGGGACCATGACTGTATTATAAGCTTAAATTGTACTCCCGAATTCTGTCGAAAACTGAAATCCATAATTTCCTAATAAATTTATTTTAGAGCTGTTCCTGGGGTCTGGGAGCAGCACAAGTACAAACGACCATCCAAATAACCAGAGAATGGCAGTGCCTCACGCAGATCCTTCCATTTCCTATCACAAAGCCTCCAGAGAACTGTCCTTGATGTAGCCACTAATAGATTTGATAGCATCTGGATAGGAGGAATAGAGCAAACAGACTCGAAGGTTTATAGATTGACATGCACATATCTACATCTACTTAATATTTTCTAACCCTTAAGTGAAGAACTCAAGCATTCTCAAGTGTCCAAGACCTGCCGCTTGGGCTTACCCCAACTTGATGGAGAGCTGTCTGTTAAGGGAAGGGGCTTCAAGACAGGATACTGGTTGTCAGATCGGACTAAGGAGACTGTTTCTCAAAACATCAAGAGAGATTCTAGGTGAAGGGAGAGTAGAGACCAAGCTATATAGGAGAGGCAAAATGATGGAATGGTACATTTTCCAACCTTTAAAGAGGCCAGGAAAGAGTGAGGAAAGTCAGGAATGAGATAGGGTAGGGCAGGTGGTTTTAGGCAAAATTCATGAGCATTCCAATTATCTCTATATCAGACACTATGTTATTGCTTTTCTATTTTGTTTTATACACCCCAAATTAGATACTATTATTAATATCTTTTATTATATTTTGTTTTTTATACCCCACATCAGATACAATGATTAATATCGATTATGGGCTGGCTATAGCCCAATTGGTAGGGCACCGGTTTACCACATGGGAGGCCCTGGGTTTGGTTCCCAGGGCCTCCTCAAGTGGGCAGACTGCCTCGAGAAGGCAAGCCACCATGGGCAGGGCAAGCCGCCGCAGGCAGGGAAGCCGCCGTGAGCAGGCAGGCCGCCACGCAGTGAGCTGACTCAGCGGGTCACCGCAGTGGGGGGAGACAAGCAGACACAGAAGAACACAAAAATGAACACAGCAAGAACAAGCAGAAAGGGGGGGGGGGGTTATGTAATAAATAAAAAATAAATCTTTAAAAATATATATCTATTATTATGTGTTTTATATAAGAATGCTGGTTTATGTTCACAAACATATTTCCAAACATTTTTTGCTCAGTCTTCTGACTCATTTCTTCCTGGTTTAATTTCCTTCTTCCTACTGCTCATTCTTTAATCGTTCTTTTATTAAGTTCTTCTACTAAGGGTGTCTGTACCTTTGAATGATGTTCCTTTTTTTCTGGCACATATTACTGTGATAAGAAGCATGCTATGTGCATACTTGTCACTCCTTTGTAAATATATCGTTTCTCTTATAAGCTCTTCTCATTCTCTTTGGGATTTTTCAATTTCTCTAAAATGTGGGTTTTGTGTGTATGTGTGTGTGTGTGCCCAGAATATGTGTGTGCTTTCTGCATCTAAGGATTCGTATTTTTCAAGAGAAGTGAAAATTCTTAGCCATTATCTCTTCCAGTGTTTTCTCCAATTCAATTCTGTCTTCTCCTGTTCTGAAATTCTTAAAACTTCTTAATCTATCCTCTGCATCTTTTCATGTCTTTTTCATATTTCCTATGCTTTCTTTGTGTGGCCTCTATCTCACTCACAGTGGCTTACTCCATGAATGTTTTGTTGGTTTCTTTATTTGGGTTTGTGAACTCGCTTGCCTGGAGGAGCAGAGCATCCCTCCAGAGAGATATTGCATTTATTTCTGCAAGATCCCCTAGGATTATCACTGCCCTGGAACCAATTTTTATATTGATTTATCAGCTTTGAGTATATAAAACCTTGAAGCTAGTAGAAATTTGAAATCCAAAGTCTACAACTTCTGAGGGGACTTTTATTTTCCACTCAGAACCCAGGTTAAGAAAGACACCTCTCTGGGCTCAGGGGTGGATTCTTTCTAGTTCCGCCTTCCTCAGCCCTTTAAGTGCCCAAGCTTTATGGCTGAGCACCAGCTCCAATTCCCTGCCTTGCATGGGCCCAAGGCCAGAACTTCCATTCCTTGCTATGAGGGTTAAAGTTGGAGGCTCTGGCTTCCTAAGACTGGTACCAGCATCCCCACCCCTTCTCCCCATAGCCCAGACCCCAAAGCTCGGCTGTGGCTTTCAGATCACTCTTTGCTTACTAGTTCCTAGGAATCTCCTTTGCTTTCTGTTTAAAGGAGTATTTGTTATGTTTATCTACCATTTCTAATTGCTTGCTTTGGAAGTGCTTTCAAACTAATCCACCAAAACGCCACTATAGTCATTTTACCTTTTTGATAATTAAACTTTTCTTTCAAATTTTCTGCTCCTACTGCTGTTAAAACTTTCAAAATATTCCTATATGTTTTGCATTCAAATGTCCCCAAAAGAAAGATGTGATTCTGTTGGCTATACCCTATTCAACAGTGAATATTCTATAGGGTAGAGCTCATGCCAAGTACCTCATTATGGCTTGCTGGCCGTCCACGTCCATGAGTATTTGCATATTAACTTGTAGTCTTTTGCTAAGGTGGAGATTTCTGGGCCAATCAGTTGTGGACCAGGGTAGCCAGGCCCCATGACATAAAGATTGGTGCCTTATGGACGAGGTATCATTTTTGAACAACTTTCCCAGAGAGGAGCTGTGGCACAGCACACACTGAGACTCTCCTGGAATTTTCATTGTAAGTCTGTACCACATAATTTAGGGTTTAATTAATTGATGCTCTTTAATTATTTATTATGCACTTTTCTATCTCACTAAGCAAAGTTTCATCAGAAATTATCTCTTATCTAACTGTTAAATTTATAGTTGATATTCAATAAGAAAATTTTGATCAATGATCTAGAAAGACAAATGGTAGGCGGAATATCAGGGAGTCTAATAAGTTCAAGACAAGTAAAAAGGAGCTGTGGAAAGACAATAGAGCATAGAGATGTTGAAGCTGTTTTTTTTAGGCAAAAGGACAAAGAAGAGAAAGATACCAAAATGTATAGGAAAAATAGGGTCATGGGTTAAAAATAATAAGAAGAAAAATCCCAAATATTTACCTGAAGGGTATTAAAGATTATAAACATATGAAACTTTACAACAGAAAGAGAGAGTAGGGAAATTGCTTGAAGAAGGAGGTGTACTTATGATCTATATCCCTAAAACGGTAGCAAGTTCTAATGTAAAATACTTCTAAGAAAAAAATAATTGGATCTAAATATTTTTTACAAATTTTATCTGGAAGAAATAAATATCTTTGATAAGGGTAGAGTAGCCCTCTATTTAATTTTCTGCACAGCTAGAAAAATGCCTCAAACCAGGCTACATAAATTGAAGTCTGAAGTGAATTGGAGTGTACTGGCAATAGTAAAGAGTTTGTGACTAACTGTAAATCATAAATTCTATCCTCCAAAGTTCAAAATACCCCCAAGTTTTCCAATCTGATAGCACAAGTTCATCAATTTTAGTAACTAAAATCATTAGCAACATTCATTTTAGTTATGCTTTCTAATTTTACATTTATTTTTCCAGACGGTTATAGAATGTTTTTATCACAAAAAAAGTTTTCTTTTAATAATAGTTATCATTTTCTGTAAAAAAAGTGCAAGATTTAAATAGAAGGAATTTAAAAATGAATACAAAATTAAAGACCTGCTTAGGGGAAAGAATAAGTTTTAATGCAATGAGTTTCTTAAGAAGGATATGCTGTCAATGAGCCTCCATGTATAAATATGGTTTGATGCCACCTAAGTAATATAATTCAATTTACTTTTGTGCTTTAGAGCAGCATTGGAGGATTGGAAAACTTCCCAGACACGCTCGGCTAAACATGAATTCTCACCTCTCCCAAACTTCTGCAATTACTGAGTGCCTTTCCCGATCATAGTTGTGTACTGACAACGAACCATTGCCCTGAGTGACTACCGGCAAAGAAAGCCAAGAGGTTTGAGGCTAAAGGAGATAAGTGAATGTGATCTCCAATCACACACTCAGCCAAAGAGAATTCCACATAAGTTCATCCTAATTTTTTCTATATTGGGGCCAGTTGGCTTGTGTAATGGACACAGATGCTTTGTGCATTTTAAGGACATAGCAGCTATGAGGTGACGGCAAATTTAGTGACCTCATGAGAAAATAGATGGTTTTGAAGAGGTGTGCTTCCATTTTATTGACACTTTTTCTTTAATACTGAAATTTCTAGGCAGTTTTCTTTCTAAATTTGTTTTTCCTTAAGACTAAAGAAGAAGCAGAGGATTTCTGAGTTGAGTGTCACTTTCTGCACTTCAAGGAAGATTATTATTTGTAAGTGAGAAATTTGGAAAAGCCAAATTATTGTACATAAACTGAAAAATCAACAAAATATGTTAAAAAGTGTATGGTACTCCATCCTAAGATTTGCCTTCAAACACAAAGAAGCTGCAATTGTTCAATTTCACACATATACACACACAGACACACATAACCATTAATGAACAACACCTAAATATCTGATTTATTATTTAATAGATTTTGGAAACATAATTGCATTTGTCTGCTTTCTAATGTGCGAGTTTGACCTTTATAATAATTTCTGTATCAAATTCTTTAGTATTAGTTCTTACTTTCTAATGACTTACAAATTTAAAGAAACAACAGAAAACCAATCTAAATGTGCCATTTTTCCATGTTCAAACCTGTATAAGTTTCTTTCTGAGATAGTTATATCCTCTGTGAAGTTTTTTGTTTTGTTTGTTTTGTTTTTTTAAATCATGATTCTCCATTCACTGACCTATGATGTTAAAATTCCACAAGAAGGGAATATTCCATACCAGGTTTTCCTAAAATGTGCTCCATAAGCTAGATTATGTAACATTGAGTAAGTTCCTTTACTTCACCACCCTTTAGAACTTTTATTATTATAAATGCTCCTTGTGAATGTCCAAGAAGAGAAGACTTCATATGATGTTTCCTGAGGATATTTAATCATAGAACTTTTATTATATTTCTCATGGAACATTTTAAGATATTATATTTTGTCTGAGACCTTCAGAGTCGCCAGGAATTTTTAAAGTGGCATCTTAGATAACTAGAGCTGTGGAGGTACAAGTCTGTGCCTGGCTACAGGAATAGTAACCAACCACAGGTATACAGATCAGAAGCAGTTAGTGACATACGGGTGGCGGTGGGGTGGGGAATTGAGGTTTGTTTGTTTGTTTTCCTTTCAATTTTATTACAAGCATTTTACAAAAGAGGATATACAAATGGCAAATAACATGAAAAAGGACAAAGAGGAAATGCCCATTTAGTAGAAAATATAAACTGTATATTTCAAATAATTATATACTATAAAGCAATAAAAAGGAATGATCTGCAGCTTCATAAAACAATATGGGTCTCAAAAACATAATATTGAATGAAAAAAGCCAACACAAAATATTATGTCTTTAAAAACTCAAAAATCACAGATGCCTGCTTAGGGTCAAAACCATAAAGAAAAGCAAAAATGGTTACCATGTAAAGCAGGATTGTGGGGATGGTGATTGAGAAAACCAAAATTAGGGGTATGGGGGTTCTGGGGTGCTGGAAATGTTTTATTTCTTTTCCTGGATTACAGCTACAGGGCATTTGCATGGATATAAATCTGAGAGCTATACATTTCTGTTTTGACTTTTTTTCCCAAATGAGAGGGAAAGAATTAGTTTGGCTTGTTTTGAGGTCAGCAGGTTAAAGCTTAGGTCCAAAAATTTTATTTATTTGTGAAATCACTTTTGGAAGATCTGTTCTAGGGCAGTGGAGGGTGGAAGTGCAGGGGTAGAATACAGCATCTTCACATTCTACTATTAAATTCCAGTTCCCTTCATATATGTAATGACATTTAGAAAACCTCAAATTATACAAATATAAATTGTTACTACCATTATTCTTCCATCAACATCTTTTTTGTCTCTCTCCATTTATTACTTTTTGAGCACTAATAACTTGAGCAACCCCTGCAGAGAAAGATGCCGAGTAGTCAACATGCTTTCTAGAGAAACTCCCAAAAGAAGTGTGTTTACAATGTTGGAATTTTAACATCTGCCATTGTGCTGTGTTGCTATAGAAAATATTATGAAGTACAGTAAGAAAAAAAGAAGGTCGTGTAAAGTTATCGATAATTGAGTAAAATTATAAAAATTAAAAGACAAGACGAGATTAAGACTTTAGGGCTTGTTGATCCCACCCTACCTAAGAGCAACTTTTCTCTGCTCTGGAAGGCCATCCCAACAATCCCAGTAACTCCTAGATTTGCCTACAACTGAAATCACATTTCTTAATTTACCCTTCGTAAATATTTAGGTCACATCGACTTCTCTACTGTGGATGTGAGATATCAGAGGCCCTTGAATAATTTTCACAGACTCAAATGGCATGTCATTTATTCGGTGTAAGCCAGGATTGATAACCTTTAATTTGAACTCAGGTAACCTTAACTCCCCAAGAGAGTAGAAGAATGAAAAGGCTGGATGGAGACAATCCGTTTCCAAAATGCATTTTGGTGATTCCATGCTGATGTGCTGTTGTTGCTAATGGTGATGATGATAAGATATTTTAATGGAAAACATTTTAAAACTATTTATTGAGTGCTTACAGAATGCCAGCTACTTTGCTGAGCCCTTTGCTTAAATCATCCAGTTGTGCCCTCATCAAGAACCTTGTGAAGTAGGATCTATATTCCCACTTCATAAGGAAATTTTATCTAACCTGGGCTATTAATATGGAGAAGGTCTGTGTTGCTAGGAATAAAGAAACAAACACTCACAGTTTGGTTTTCATGTGGCTCTATATGTAACCTAAGACTGAGAGTGCTGACACCTTGAATCCAACATGCTATTTCTCAAATGTGATCCTTAGACCACCTAGAAGCTCTAGGGATAAAGTGCAAGAATTTTCAGAAAGTTTCCTGGGTGATTCTTATGCAAAACTGAAATTTGAGTACTGACCTACATGAAAGTGGCAATGAAATTGTTAAGCGAACAGCCACTGTAAAGAGGGAAACTTCCACTCAGTGGAAAAGTAGAAGACAGTTTTGTTGTTTAATATCAGACTCAATATAAAAAAACACTGACAAAGCTTATTCCACTGTTGTAACAGTGCTCAGGAGAAAATCAAAGAAATACAGAGTAAGAGTTACCTGGCCACTCAAAAAAGAAATTGTAACAGATTTTTGCAGTGTTTTGAAAATCCTTTTTTTAAGAAAAAAATTAGAATTAATGAAGAACCTTTACATTTAAACCTGATCTTTGAGGAAATACTGGCTGTTCTTAGTATAAAGTTGAAGATATGTTGGGAAAACTACCAATCTTTCATAAGCTGGTATGGGATGTAGGCAATCAAGGTGTTCAGCCAGTGCCCTTCTGCACACCTGGGTAAAATGTCCACCTTCTCCTAATGATGAAGCTTGGCAGCTGATTCCAGAGCCAAACTGTATTTTTTTTTGTATTTGCTGTGCATAATTATGCTGAGGTTAAATGTTCACTAAACTTGTATAGAATTCTTATTCTTGTGTGGGTTATGGTCATTTACAATCCTTTGGGCTGTCTTTATAAACTCCATAGTTGGGGACCCATTTAAATGTTCTGGTGAAAATAAGAAGGCCAGTTAGATCCCAATTAACAGCTATATTTCAGGTCCTAAGGTTCCAGCAGACAGATGAGCTAATCAACATCCTGAGTCAAGGGTGTCTTCACCACTATGACTTCTCCCTATACTATCCTCTTTTTCACCAACATGTCTCATTAGGCTACAATTTGATATGAGGATAGAGTGAAAAGAGTAATTATTTTCAAACTTAGTGAGTTATGTGGCTTGATTACTTTCTATATGTTTCTTAAAATCCGGTTTTGTATTTTATAATACAATTGATTCCCCATCTCCACCCCAAACACTCACTGTAATAAAACAGCTGTGTTGCAAACCACAAACACATTGTGCTATACTCAGGAGTGTAAAAGATAAATTGGAACCCACTTCTCATAGTTTCCAGTGGCTTCTAGCTTGACCTAGGTGTGGTGGAAATGTTACTTAGCTACTCAGTATTTTTTTCTTGATTTGTATCAGATTGATATTGTAAAACCAATAAAAGATATGTATTATGACAGACAAATAAATTTCTGCATACTTTTCCACAAAGTCTATATCCATTGAATCCTTTCCATAGACAAAGCACTGTACTAGGCACTACTCAAAAGGCAAAGATAAGTCAATCAAGACCCCTGCCCTCCTGGGCCTTGCCATCTATCAATGGAATCATGAAAAAATATTTGAGTGCCTTCTACATGCCAGGCACTTCCCAGGTGGAAAGGGAAATATACAGTGCAGTAAGAAGTCCCTGTTGTGTGTGTTTTTAATAAAGACTTATTTTATTTATTTCTCTCACCCCTGTGTTGTTTGCATCTGCTGTGTCTGTTTGTTTTGTGCTGGTCTTCTTTTTAGGAGACACCGGGAACTGAACCTGGGACCTCCCATGTGGTAGGTGGGAGTTCAATCACTTGAGCCCCATCTGTTTCCCAAGAAGTCTGTTTTTTGATGAGCTCAGACTCTAGAGTCTAGAGAGAGGAACTTGAACTGGCCCTCTATTGCGTGACACGTTTTCCAACAGAACAGTAACAAAGGTGAGAACACAGGCAGTAGTGGGAAAAGTCACAAATGGGATGGGTTCCAAGGCATCATGCCCTATATCTGGGAGTACATTTAGTATGAAAACTATCGTGGTTTTGCTTGAATCTAGACTTCAGTTCCAGGTACTTCTCTAGTCATACAGACCTGATCTATTCAGACCCTGGGAAAAAGGCAAGCATTTTGCTCAGACTCAGTCACCAAATTACAGCTCTAACCAATCCAGCCAGCACAGCCACAACTTTCTGCCTCCCACATATCCAGGGATGAAGCCCCAAGGATAGAGCTGGTCCAGTACACTTTCAGCCATTAATTGGACTACCTCTGTGACCTTGGACAAGTCATTTCACCTTTCTGGGCTCAAAGATGATAGTAGATAATAGATTAATGATTTAGTAGATTAAAGATGCTGCAAAGGGAAGGTCTTATGGTGTATTTTCTTTATTTTTCATGTTGCCCAATACTTCAGATATGAGAACTTAGAAAATTTTCTCATAAAGCTAAATGTTTCTTTAAGATTAATAAAGAAAAAAAAATCAGCTCTCTGCTGCATCTGGAAACGCGAGTGCCAAGGGATAAGTGGTATCTAATAATTAATAAAAAAAGTGATTGTGAAGCATTTTGCAAATATAAAATGCCAGATAATTTATAAATATTTAAATAGTTATTAAATTTAATATGAATATTACATAGATACTGTTTTGATTTCCTATGCCTCTTTACTGCCTCAGAGTGCTTCACTGATATTAATTATGTGACTGTTGATATTATTGCTGTTAATTGTATGTTTTCTTGAGGGGTATGTCCAAGGTAAAGAGGAGAGAGGAAATATGGGTAAATAATTAGTTGTATAATTTTATTACTGGAAGGCAATATTATTTTCTGTGACAATGTATTTGTGGTTTAAGTTAGTTCCGGCTCATAATGTTCTGTTTTCTCTTAAATCTAGTTTTGACTTTACCTCTTGCAGTCTTATTCACTAGATTGCAAACTCCCGAGTAACACATTGTTTTATTCATCTTTGCATTCCTCCAAAGTTTCTTTACCCAGTGCCTACTAGGCTGCTTTTAAAAACACTTGCTAAACTGGGAAGGGAAAGAAAGCTAATCCATTGAAATCTCATGCGTCTCGGGCTTCTCACCTCATAGGTCAGGCAATCCTCTCACCCTCCGAAGTAGACATTATCGTCCCACTTGAGAGATGGAGAAACTGAGACTAAGGCCATCTATTTAGAGCACTAAATTTACCTGCGTAGAGAGTGATGGACCTAGCTCTATTTGATGCCAGAGCACCTGCTCTTTTTTCATTACTTAATATTACCTACCTGGAAACTTACAGCAATTAGTTGTTTGGGACAGAAATTTGTAAGGAACTACTGAATTTTTTTTAAAAAATCATTATTAATTGAGGGTTAGAAAAGGTTATGGAAATTTGGCTAAGGAGAAGGAAAAACAAAAGAGTAAGAAGAAAGGAAACAGCAATGAAGGAAGAAGACAGGAAAACAAAAGACGCAGAAAAGCAAGAAAATGCTTAAATAAAAGCAATATTTTAAACACTCCTTTGCAGAAAAGAAGAGAGACCAGCTCTCACATACTACCTCAAGGTAGCAACTCATGCAGGGCGGGAAGCCAGGATCAAGAATAGAATGTACCATAGTTGTGGATGGTGTGGTGGCATCTATAAGCAAAACCACAAAGCAAGCACGTGAGAAAGTAATTGGCTTTGCTGATAAGAGGCAAGGAAGAGAGCTGCCTGCAGGTGGGCCTAGTGATAAGCAGAATGTATGATGCTGGGATGACTTGATTGGAAGAGTTTAATAAAAGCATGTGACTGTTGCCAATTAGAAGCTAGAAGTAAAATATGATTCGCTTCTAATTTTGTATCCAAGTAGAATTATATTGTGATTAGACTAATAGAATGGCATTGGAAATCTGTAGGCCCTGCATTAGAGGCTCACTATCTAGCAAGCAGCTGAACAGAAGCAGTAAAGCATCACTATCTCCACCTCACCTTGCTCATGAGATGCTTGTGCAGAAACAAGCTTGTGCAGAGGCTGCTTCAGAGGGGGAAGGGAGCCTTCCCAAGGTGCTCAGGAGGAGGATGCTAACTTCAAGGCCCAGGCTCCAGAGGGTCTCGTAGGAAATTTGTACCTCTGGATGTGTGATACCCAGAGGAACTTTTAAAGGAGTCCACTAGTAACTCTACCACCTGCCAAGTGCCTTGCTGTGCAGGAATCATGTGCCTATCAGACTGAGCTTCTCTGAGGCACAGCTTAAGAACAAGTCCCATCTCTGAGAGGAAACCCTATCGTTTTATACCAGGAAGGTCCTGCAGGGAATCTGTCTAACTAGGGCCACCCTCCACGCTAACTCCAGTAAGAAAGGACAGCATTCAACAAGGTAGAGAGAAAGTCGCATCCCAGAGGCCATATAAATGGTCCAACCTGACTGAAGAAATGGGATATTCCTTCTATTCTTTGAAACCATTATAGTTGTCTTTTCCTCTTGACTCCTGCCACCTCTCTCTTCTGTACTTCCCACCCTGGGATTTGGATTAAAGGTTCATTTACATCTGGTGTGTGTCCTAATTTCCCAAGAGTGTATGAATGAATTTACAACAAAGGAGCCCTCCTTTTATTTCCACCAAATGTGATGCGTGGTGTCATTCAGTAGCTAGTGACATGTGGGCTGGCAATAATAAGGTCTTGTCTTGTGAAATAATCTGTGAACAATCCATTCAAATTAATTCAGATGTTAAAATTATATTGCAAAGCATCCAAAGTCTTTAAGCACCGTGCGACCTAAGGCGGTAATGTGGTAGAAGGAACCACAAAAACTATTTAGCTGGTACTTAGAGTAAAATTAACATGGTTCAAACCAGTCCCAACCCCCAGCAAGGCTGAGATTTAGCCTCCTGAGGCTTATATGGTGATAATGGCTTTCCCAGCCTCAGTCCCCAAGCCATGATAATACCACCCTACTTCCCATTCTGTGTATTCATACCCAAGTACATAGGTGAACCCTGCTGTTCCCTCCCTGAGGTGATGATACTTGCTTGTTTTGGCAACACCAGAGTGAAGACCTCACCCATTAAACAGAAAGATTGAATTTCTTCTACTTGAACATCTCAAGAAAATTGTCTATTTTTCCAAGTCAGAGGGTCTGGCCATTAGCTCAAATTTCTTTAGCTCAGGTCCAGTTATTAGCAAGAGAGATGTGCAGCCTACTGGCACATTCTGAAGCCCTCAAACTCTCTTTACAAGGAACTAAATCATAAAATCATTATAATAGTTTGAAGCTGATTTTTACTTTATTGATTCTGTAGTATTATGCGAGGAAAGCTGATGTGGTTAATTAAAAAGGTCAGGTTGCTCAGCCAATGTTTATTGAATGAATGAGTGAATAAATAATAATAATAAAGCAGACACATCATAAGTGTTCAAATAATGCAAATTAAACCTGTTCTACCTAATTCTTTTTCCATCTCACAGAAGTAACAGTTACCTTTTTTTTTTCTTTTCTTTTTTTGTAGGTGAGCACACCCAAATCCCTGGAATCTATGAATATGTTACCTTACATGACAAAAAGGATTTTGCAGATATGATTACGTTAAGGATCTTGATATAGAGAGATTATTATGGATTCTCCAAGTGGGTCCAATTAGTCATAAGGCTCCTAATAAATAAAAGAGGGAGGTGGGAGAATAAGAGCTAGTGAGAGAGCTGAAGCTCCTATCCTGCTGGCTTTGAGGCCGGGGGAAGGGGCCACGAGCCAAGGAATGCATGTGGTCCCTAGAAGCTGGAAAAGACAAAGAAACATATTGTCCCTTAGAGCCTCCAGAAAGGAACAACACAGCCCTGCCAACACCTTGGTTTTAGCCCAGGGAGACCCATTTCAGAACTATAAGATAACAAATGTATGTTGTTTTAAGCCACTGCTTATGGCAATGTGTTAAGCAGCAATAGAAACTAGTACAATGCACATGTAACAATCTAAAATATCCTTCCTAAGAATAGAGCTTCAATTGACCATCACCCCCCTTAGGGTCAGTCTAGTTAAATACAATAAGAATCGGAGGGTAGGGAAAGAAACTAATATTTGTAGTGCTTACTCTGTGGTACATAAAAAACCTTATGTACCACAGAGTACATTGACCCATTCGCCTTGAAAGGTTAGATGCATTTTCAAGATGAGGAAACTGAGGTATAGAGGGTTTAAATAACTTGCCCAGCTCTGCTAATAGAGGGCAGAGCTGGAAGTCTGGTTCTAGAAATGACACTCTTAACCTGTCATATATTAACCTATAATATATGATATGTGACCTATTGTTCCAAAATTCTAAATCAGGTATTGTCAATCAACCACAACCTATTTCTATGGCCTGTGGATTACTTGTTATTGTTAAGATTCTCCCATGCTCTCACAGTCCTCACTTTGAAACTCTTTTAATACTGATCGCTGTTTTTGTCCTTATTCACTAGGTAAGTGATGGTACATCCACAACTCACTCAGAATGCAGAAAAAATTGGGGGCAAAATAAGGGTTCTATCTTGTCCACACCAAGAATGACTTAGTAAAGTACTAATTCAGGCTAAATCAAGACTGGGTGTTCAGTTACAGGAGCAAAAGTTAATGTGGATAAAATTAGGTAGCAGGCTCAAATTTGAATTAGAACACATCGAATAGTAAAAGCAGTAAATTAGAGAAATTACAAAGGATTTTCAATTAAACCTTCACTTGATTTTAAGGTCCTTCAGGATAAGGACTATGTTTAAATTCCATTTTCATTCCCAAGAATCTAGTGCAGTTCACCGAACTTAGTGGAAATAGATTAAAAGTTCATTGATATCTCATAGACATTATTTCATTGCTCAGGGGCTTCTTTTGTATTTCTTGAAAATATAGCTCTATGATCCTCTCATCCAACATTCCAAGGGAAGGCAAAACTACTTCTGCAATTTTCTTTCCTAAAAACAAGAAAATGCTAGCATGTCTGAATAGCTTAATGTTTCTTCGTCAGAATCTTCTAGAACACAGTAGATTGTTCAACTGATTTTTACAAATCAACAAAAATTACATAAAATTAACAGAGATATCTAACATAAAACTTCTTTTAGGTAAAACACTTCATTTAAAACCCCTAAAATGTATAAAAATTGTTAAAGAATAAGCAGGCACTGAACCAACTCTTAGCTTAATTTTATGTCAATGGGGTAAATTTTCTAAAAGTAAATGTCTGTTAACTCTTTGTGAGTTTTAGATCAACAAAAATCTGT
>PVKH010015102.1:0-16226 GCA_004027955.1 Chaetophractus vellerosus | reverse complement strand
ATATGTAATAAATAAAAATAAATCTTTAAAAATAAAAAAACAGGAAGGAATAAAGCTATAAACATAAAAATTATTTCCCTAAATCATAAAATCTCAGTTATTGAAATAACGATTAGTTTTAAGTTATATAAAATATACACTAATATTTATATTTTTAAAAATACATTAATATTTATATTTTTATATACATCCATATTTATATACTATATGTCAGAGGCAACAGGCAGGTAATGTAATGGAGAAAATTGGTCTAGGTGTCAGAGAAAAAGTTAATAGATGACAACTGACAATTAGCTTTTACACCCATTTTAGACTGGAAGTTTGCTATATGTATGTATGTATGTATTATAAAACAGTCCAAATCAATCATAAAATTGATAGAAGCAGCCTAGTACATCATCTATGGTTCAACTTCTCACTTAGGGCAAAAATCTTTTTATATAACATGGTTTTCAGGAAGCAAGTTGGGGTCCAAACAGGGCTGGGGCACAGGCGTGAGTAGGTCTGGGGTCACAGGTCTGGGTCATATGGAGACATTTCACAATCAAAGAACTAGTCATCAGCGAGGAATCAGGGCTTGAATGACTTTAGTTTCGTAGGTTGAAAACCAGAGTCATTGTCAGAGTGAAGATGGGTGGCAGCCTGGAGACACTCACCCACCCCTGGCGCCAACCCTGAAGTAACGCACTGCTATCTCTTTTCTCTCGCATATGCTCTTTCTTGCATGCTGGCACTTGCTTGCTCATTCACTTTCACCCTCTCGTTTTAAGATGTAATGTTTTCCTTGTTTTAAAGGTAATAAATGTTCCATATAGAACAATACCTTAGAACTACATATAAGCAAAAGGAAAATAAAACATAAAGTGACCTAGAATCTTTCCATATTGAGATAACCAGTTTTAGCAGTTTCCTGTATATCCTTCAATAGATGGATGACTGGTGGCTAAGAGATAAATAAATGATAGATGGGTATTTTCTGTCAAAATCTAATCAAATGTACATGTTTTATAGCTTGCTGTTTTCGCTTAACAATGTGTTTTAATATCTTTCCAAATTATTGCCTCATCTTCCACAGCATAATTTTTAGAGCAGAAGAATATTCTATTGTATGAATTTGTCATTATTGATTTACTCAATTCCCTATCTTTGGAAATTTGATTCTTTTCCATCATCCCCACTTTAAACAATGCTGCAAAAGATATCCTTACAATTTAGTGCAATTTCAATAGCCGGGTTATTTTTTACTATCTGGATTTTTTTTTAGAGTAAATAACTTTGCTTACCCTCTTTCTCTGAGGTATGACTGTGATTACAGAAAATAAAATCATAGATTCTGCTTATGTTTAAAGAGATTGGGCCCATAAACCCAATCCAGTGCCGCTATTGGGGGCTGGGTTATCCCCCATAGCAAGAGCCCTCTCCCATGTACTGCAGTATCTGCCAGGTGATGTTGGATAATTGGTTAAGATTTTATTCGATATTCCTTTTTCCTAATGAATACAGAAGAGCAAAATGAAAGAAGATATGCTTTCTTGACTACACCTCTTTCACATATCTACACATGTTCTCTCTATAAGTGACCTTCCAAGACATGCAACGCTTTTCAAAATATGCAAGAAGGGCACATATGCACGTGACAGGTGTCTCTGCCGGGTGGCCCCTGCCGTCTTCACTGTTCCTTTCTAAGAAATTTTTGTCCCACATGTTTTGTCCTATTTACCCACACTGACCTGATTACAATGTAGTAAGTCAGAGATTCGTCACCAGGGCAGAGGCACCATCCATGGCTGGCCCACGTGTCAGAGAGCGGCTCAAGTGAAAACTCATGCAGGCAAGGCTGCTGTCTTTTGCTGAACGAATATCAAATTAATTAGAATTTTTCCTGTGGGAGTTTCCATGCAAAACACCCATAGGCTCATGAATTTCAAAAATATATTTTTATTGAGCACTTTCTATATCCCTAACCCTATGTTGGGTACTGAGATTAAAGTAACGAGCGAGAGAGAAAGGGACTTTCCCCACAGACTCATACCCAAATACACAGGTCTAAGATGTAGGAGGCGCTCCATAAATTACATAAATCGACTTATGCCAACATCTAGAACCTAGTAAGTGCTGTGTATGTGGTCTCTATTATTACTACTAGTGGTAGTATTTCTTTTATTTGTGGAATAAATGAGTAGAGGAAGGCAGGAAACCCAGAGAGTGGGCAGTGAGCAGAAGCTATGAAGTTGCAGATACCGTAAGTGTGGAAAAGTCGATGTAAGCCACGGTAAAGGCAGACAGAGGAGCAGAAGGTGACAGAGGTAGCCACGAAGATGGTGGAGCTCTCCTGGAAAGTGCTCTAATTCTTCCTGGGGTGTGCGACTGCTGAGGCAAGTCCCCGTGTTTCCTCACTTCCCTGTGCGATTCTCTGGGGGTATCCTGAGCAAGGTTGTGCTTCTTTCAATCCCAAATCTCAATGGGATGATATTTGTGATGATATCTGTACAAAAAAAGCTTTAATCTTGACCTTGGCCTCATACCATAAACAAAAATAAACCGGAAATGGATCAAAGACCAAAATGTAAGCATCGTTAGTCATTAGGAAAATGTGAATAAAAACCACAACACACCTGCTAGAGTGGCTAAAATTTAAAAAGACTGACCATTCTGAGTTTTAACAATGATGTGGAGCAAAGAAACTCTCATCTGTTGCTGTTGGAAATGCAAAGTGGTAAGCCACTTTGGAAGACAGTATGGCAGTGGCCCATAGTTAAGCTTACTATTACCGTAACAACCCAGAGATTCCACTCATGAATATAAAAAACATATGTCCACACTCATACCCTAATGTCCTTGCAGCGTTATTCATAAGAGCCCCAAACTGCAAACAACCCAAATATCTATCAATTGGTAAATGGGTAAATGGTGGTGTGTCCTTACTATGGAATACTACTCAGCCATAAAGTGGAACAGAATATTGAAGCCCACAACAACATGGAAAAATCTCAAGGCATTATGCTAAATGAAAGAAGTCAAGCACTAAAGACACTATGCTCCCATTTATATGAAATTCTAGAAAACCATAAGCAGATCAGTGGTTACCTGAAGCTGGGGCTGGAAGAAAATGCATGAGGGAACACGTTTTAAAGTGATTAAAATGGTCTATAGCTTGATTGCAGTGATGGTTACATGGCTGTGCACAGTTGCTAAAATCATTAAACTGAACAGTAAAAATGGGAGGATTTTACTGTGTGTAAATTATACACTAATAATGCTGGGGGGAAACCTGATTCCAAAAGAAAGTAAAAAGTGAAACCCCCATTACTGTTCTCTACTGCTTAGGTAATTCCATGTCACAAGCAGTTTCCAGAAAAGAATTCCGTAATAACAACAACTACTATTGATGGAGCAGTTATTAAGTGCCACAGGACTTCACATGGTTAGATTATTTAATCCTGACCATGACGAGAATGAGGAAACTGAGGAACAGAGGTTTGTAACTTCACCAGGGTCATGAGGCTGGCTGGTCCTAGGGCCAAGGTTGGAGCCCTGGTGTCCTACGTCCGACTCTTCTCCAAATGCTACCAAGCAGAAAGAACATTGGGGAATAAAATCCAAGAGTATATTTGGCAGAAAAAAAAATCTTTCTCTGCTATATGCTATTTCATGTCTCTGTTCCTTTTCATATGGGGTTCCATATTTCTAAAGTTCCCTTCTTCTTTTATAAGCATTTAATTATGCTTGTCTCACTCACTTGATAGTGAACCCTGTGAGGGAGTGAAGGAAGAAAGAAAATCAGCGATGATCCCAGCATTGTGCTGGGAAATTCACACACATCATTTGGGCGTGCAGGAAACAAGTCTAATTCATCTTTATAGACTCGATGCTTATTATACTGTGTGATTTTGCAGGCTTTAGCCAAACACAAATTGCTTCTTTGTTCTTTCACCTCTTATGCACTTAGTTGCCGGTATGCATATTTACGTTTTCAAAATCACATATTAATCAACTTGGTGCCATAAAGCAAAGTCTGAAACTAAGAGCCTAGTGATGTAATGCAAAAGACATAGTGAAGATACTAAAATCAAATTAGGATGTAGATGCTCAAAAGCTCCCGAGGGAAATGCTGTAGACAACGAAGGGGAGCTCAGGGAGGTGGGAAAGCAGATAAGGATGTCACAGCAGAGGAACAAACCCGAGTAAGAAGGGCACCTCGTGAAGATGATTTAGGACAGAATCCACTTCTTGGGGGGAAGAAAAGAGAAATGGAAGGAAGTAAATTAACATCATCCCAATGCATCTTTTTTACTGCTACAATCATTCTGGTTGCACCTGCAGGGAATTAATTTCATCTTACCTTTAATACTTCATGGAATTGATACTGTAATCTTCCCTTGTGGTTAAACCCACTAATCCCAGAAGAATGTCTAACTATGCAGGGTTTGATTTATGCCCTGCATCTAGTCCTGGCTTTCCAAAAGAGGAGTAAACCTTTAAATGACCAATGGGCATTTCTGCCCTTGGTTTACTTCCTTCCTCCTCTAGGCTGACGTTTGACCTCTCTAGCGTCTTCCCTCAATCTCTCAGCTGAAGGCAGAAATACTCCATTGCATATGACTGAGTCTGTCTTCTTAAACAGAACTGATTTCCTCCCTTGGGTCCTGGATTCTCCCTCCTTTTAAACATGTTTCTCATTAATTACTCTCTTGTTCTCATTTATCTTCAATCATTCTCTTTCCAGGCTTTTCCATATTAAGAAAAATATATGGCTAGCCCTCTGTATGTCTTCTTCCTTTCATAGGCAAAAGTTTGGAGGATTGTCTACCATCCTTATCTCCATTTCCCAACCGCTTTCTTACCCTCAGCCCACTTACAGTCTGGTTCCACCTCAACACTCCCCTGAAATTCCCAAGCTCACCAATGACCTTCTAATTGCCCAACCCACTGCATGAATTTCAGTCCTTGTTTGGCTTGGCTTCTTTGCAGTGTTTGACAATTTAGCACATCCTCATTTGTAAAACACTCTCCTATATCTGCTTCCACAAACTGCTGTCTCCTGGCTTTCCTCCTGTTTCTCTTAAAGCACACTCTAAGTTTTCCTCATGAAATACTTTTCCTCGGTGATGGCTCCTTGAACATTCTGCTCCACAAATGTCATCTCTAGGCCATTAGCTCACTTGATCGTCTCTCCTCGAGAAATCTCATTCACACTCATGGTTTCAGTTACCATTCACACAGTGGGCACAGTCACATCTCTGTCCTCAGGTGAGACCGATTGTTTAGCTCCACAGAATAAACCTAATTGCCTTCTCATATTTCTCCTCTGCCCAAACTTATTTCTCTACTTATATTAGATATCTTGATGACACATGTCCTCCATTCACACTTTCTCTCCAGACAGAAATTTTAGAGTCTGTCTAAGAATGTGGTGGTACATGGGGAAAATACAACTAATGCAATTGATGGACTAGAGTTAACAATAACATTGTAATGTTTTTGTAGCAAAAGCACAGTTGGTACTATATAGAATATGGGCTTTGGTTTTGTGAGATATGAATACGATTAATCATTTTTTTCTTCTTCATTTTTTTATTAATAAGGAGACCTTGACTATGTTGTTTAATTAATCTGTGTTCATCTGTGTATCGTTCTGAACACTAGAGCAATGATTGAGTTAGTGGTTGGAATTAGATGAAATAAACGTACCTGAAAAGGAACTTTGTAGGAATAATGTTTCCATGACTTGTTGGTCTGCCTTTTCTGTTCTTTTATTTTTGTGAATTTGAAAAAAGTTGTTAAAAAAATAGAATCATCCTTAACTCCTCTCTACCCTAATCTGTACAATAAAGGCAATCACCAAGCCCTGTTGATTCTCCAAATAGCTCCCAATTCCATGTGCCCCTTTCCATTCCTAGTATTTCTCCCTGGATTACTGAAAAAAGCATCTTAACTGACTTTCCTACTTCTTAGTCTTGCCTTCTTCCAGTCTATTGTCCTTGCTTATGCCAGAATTTGAATTTTGGAGGTTAAATCTGGCATCCCTTGATGACATCCCATTACTTTCAGGATAAAGTTTAATGCTGTCACATGGCCTCTAATGCCCTCCTGATCTAGCCCTGGACTCTTCTATTGATATGCCAGACTGTTTGTTTTCCCCGATATCCAATCTCCTCTTGATTCGCAACAGCTGTCCAGCTAACAACTACACTTCCCAGAAGATTAGTTGTGGCCATGTGATGAAGTTTATGTCTTACTTCCTTAAAAGGCTATTGCATGCCCTGGGCTTCTTCATTTTCTTCCTCCCTTAAACTAGAACACAGGCATGGCCATGACCCATCCTCAACCACGTAAAGGCAGAGGTACAAGAGGGTTCTCGCATGTCCTCACTCAGCAAAGGTTTCCTCCCCCCCTCAGTATATATCAGCCAGAGAGTTGAGTTATGTGAGAGAGAAATAAAGACCTATCTTATGTAGGCCACTGTATTTTGGGATCTCTTTATAGCTCTACCCTAGCCTTTACCCCAAGTAGTAAACATGCTTTCTCATGCCATTGCTGCCCTCTTTTCCAGTGGATCCTATGTTCCATCCAAATGCTGCATGTGTGCTAACCCAGCCACATTTATGAACTAACTGTTCCCTCTGCCTGAATAACTCCTATCAGGTAGGTGCCAGCTCCCATTTAAATCCTTCTCCAACGTGCTCATCCCCACCTGCTCCCCTTGGCCACCATGGCATCCTGTGCACTTTATCATCAGATCCCGCCATCACAGTTTACCTGTGCATCTTCCCTCTGACTGAGCATCATGATGGCAAGGTCTACCTTTTGTCTCTGGTGATAGTTGAGGCTCAACAAATGCGTACTAAGTGAAGAGTCAATGATGCTAAGGATATTCCAAGCTTCCCTCGAAGAAGTTTGCATGTATCTGTGAATATGTATATGTGTGTCTGGGATGGAGTCATCAAAACTGAAGTACCAGGAGGCTAAAGAGCCAGAGGCTGGGAATATAGCCAGTATCTAGAGAGAGTGCCAAAGGCCCAAGCTGGGTCTAGAAGTTCAAATGCCAAGTTCAAGGATCAGAAGCAAGGGAGAAACTATAAGAGTGAGGAGTGGGGTAAGCAGGACAGTATTGTGGTAGACAGAAAAATGGTCCTCTCGAAGATGGATGTGTTAGGTTGTATGGCAAAGCAAATTAACGGTGCATGTGGAGTTAAGGTTGCCAATAAGCTGCCCTGAAAAGAGGGAGCTTGTCCTGGATTATTTTAGTGGGCCCAATGTAATCATAAAAGTTCTTATAAATGGAAGAGGGGGGCAGAAGAGGGAGAAGCTGAGAGGTAGCAGCCAGAGAAGGACTTGGCCTGACACTGCTTGTCTTTGAAGATGGCAGAAGGTGCCATGAGCCAAGGAATGCAAACAGCCTCGAGAAGCTGGAGAACACAAGGAAATAGATGCTCCCCCAGAGCCTCAAGAGTGGTATGCAGCCCTGCCAACACCTTGATTTTAGCCCAGTGAGATCTATTTCATACTTCTTCTTTTGAGAGCTGTAAGATAATAAATTTATACTGTTTTAAGCCACTAAATTTGTGGCCACTTGTTACAGCAGCAACAGGAAACTAATATAACTATTATCAGCTCAATGAACTTGGACAAGATATTTAATCTTCCTAAACCTAAGTCTCCTGCCAAATATGGTTTTTGTCATTCTGTGATTATAAGAGTTATATTAGGTTTTATATCCAAAGAGCATAGCAAATTGCTTGGCACATAGTGTAATATAGTAATAATTTCATCATTGTTATTATTGTTCACTAATTGGGTTGACTCTTCACTTAGTACACATTTGTCTAGTACGTCTGGGCCACAGGAAAGATGAGATGGAGAAAAAGTAAAAAAAGTAGTATAATAAAGTCTGCTTAGGGAGCCTGTAGGCATACTTGGTTTTAGCTCTTTGTAATGTGTCTTCTTAACTCACAGAATGTACTTCCTTTCTCTCTGCTCTCCCTCTCTTGCTTTAGGGATTAAGATCTATTTTAAATGTAGTCATTTCGAAGTTTCCTTGGCATAGCATAAATGTCTCGCCATTAAATATACATTCAATGAGTGCTCAGGCAGGTTGGCTTCCCCACCAAGAAATGGGCTCCCAAATGTGGGCAAGCGGAGGGCATCCAAATCAAGATGTATGGTCTAACAAATACCTTTTCTCCTGAGCTCTAATTTATTTCTATGAAAAGGCTTTCACAGGTATTAAATTAAGTCACATGAAATTTATTGAATAGTCTTTACTGCAAAGGATAAAATCTCCAGTGAAAATTCAGGGAAAATATACATCACTTTTAAAATACTGAAATTTGAATTATCTGTGACAATCCAGAATGCAAGGCTCGGTTGACATCTGTGAGTTTTGGGTTTTGTTTTGTTTTGTTTTTGCTGTTGCAAGTCCCCTTTTTCCGACTGTTCTCCTCCGAGCCCTGAATCTCCATTCTAATCGGATGCTCTTGGTGATCTGCCAGGCACAGAATCCCACCTTCTGGGTGAGGAACAGACACTTGACATTGACCTGGCCCAAGGCCCCATCTCCCTGTCCATAGTGATTTGTCCCATGAACAGACACGTGACCCATATAGAGCTAATTTCACACTGGCAGATGAAGAGCACGACTTCCTCTCTTCCTTTTTGAATTGCAAGCTACGATGATGTCCGTGAGAGCTGTTGTCCTCCACACTTGCTACCACAAAAAGAAAACACATCTGCAGGAAGTGACTGAGGCCAGCAGCCAGAAAGAGGCAGAGCCAAGAAATGAAGAGGAGGAAAAACCCGAATGACTTTCACGGAGCCCTCAGACCCAGCTGTGCCTGCCACCACTTACCCCCTCGTCCTTCTCTCTACATAAACCAATAAATCTTTCTTGAGTGGGATTTCTGTCACTTGAATTTGAAAGAGCTCTGGCTTCTACACAGGGTTATTGGGAAAATGCCATCAAAAAGAGACCTTGGGTAAAAGAGCCCCGAGGTGAAGGAAAGCAGGAACAGAAAAGAAGCGATTTAGTCGGTAGTAAGATTGGGTGTGAAGAGAATGGGTTCAGAGTCTGAACACTGTGGTTTATGTCCCAGCTGTGCCATTTACCAAAGGGCGACCCTGGATGTCACCCTTAACGTGTCCTTTAATGGCTTGGAGAGTGGAGGACGACGACGTGGCCTGCCATACACAATGTCCCCACGGCATGTTGCGGGGAGGTTCACCTGAGATAAGAAATGTGAGCGCTCTGGGTAAAATGTTAAGTGCTTGCAAATAGCACTTCTCATTACACAGAAGACAGCACATTTGAAAAGACCATGGCCTAAAATGTGGACTAGATACAAAAAGATAGATGAACTCCTAAGAGAGGAACATGGAAATCAGTTAACGGGATCCTCTATAAAGTACCAAAAGGGCAAATTTGCTAATGAATGTCACTGGCTTGATTTAAAACATATGCAGAAACGAGAAAACAATTCTGAGTCTGTGTATAAGGTAGGCATGGGGAGAGAGAAACAACATTTGTGAAACTTGTGCTGTATCTCAGGCCCTGGCTGTCACATACTACCTCGTTTATTCCACAGAGCGGCACTTGGAGAGTCAGGTATTCCTGTCCCCATTTAAAATTTGAGAAACAAAGTCTCAGAGCTTCCATTCAAACCCAACTCTTATGATTCTACAACTGTATCACTAGACTACCTCACTGCCCAGATAGCACATTTGAAACTAGAGTTTGGGACTTAGATGAGGATGTTAGGTTTCTTTCCTGAGAGTAAGAATCAGTCAATCAATTCTTTAAGGAAGGCTATCTCAGACTTTATTTAAATGTTTAAAAGATGGCTTTCTGCTAGCAGATCTGCTAGATCTAAAGTCTTGTGCTTTCAAAAGTTACTAGAAATTTCTTTCTCCTCATCTGAGAGTCATGAATTGTAAAGGCTCTAGAGTTTACCCTACATAAAAGTTAATAAACTACCCTGTTTCCATTTGATAGATGCAGACAGAAGAAATGAGTTTCTTGGGTCAGATATAAAGGACTTTATTACTTATGGCAAAAGCAATAGCCAGAGTTTCATGTGGGTTTGTGCTGGTTTCCTGTGCCGAGCCCCTTGGGGGAGACATAGAGCACCCTAATAGGTGCCTGAACCTGCATTTGATTTGCATTCTAGGAGAGGAATGCTGAATTTAGGGGACTCACCACTTTTATAGCAAATGGAAGAGAGTCTGCTCTTTGGAGAGAGATGTTACCTCATCTCTCAAGATTGACTATTGCAAACATAACTCAGAGAAATGGCCTTGGTAAAGAATGGTCAGGCTCTTGAATTTTTGGCATACCCAGCAAGAACGTGTGGGAAGGCTCAGGGCCTGTGGCAGATTGCCTCTCCCAGCACTGAGTTCTTCCCTTGGCAACACTTAGGTCTTGCTGCCTACTTATCCTCTCCTCCCACAATTTCATTCTCTCCCTCTCCTTTGGAATCATGCCTTGCACAGATTTCTTCTAGATGCTTATTCTTCTAACTGAAGACAATCTCACTTTATTCCTGAGAAGAAGCAGTATCTTCATGGCCACCCCCCTTCAGCCCCTGTGTGAAGACTTTGTAATGTGTCATCTTGTCTGGGCTGAACTACAGAGCCCAAGATTCCCTTTCTAGTATGTTTCCAGTTAGGGCAGGCTACAAGGGATGTTCTCATTTGAGAGTTGGAAGATGAAAGGGAGGCAGCTGCCATTTCCCCACCTTCTCTAAGTGATTCAATGAAACGCTAATCTAGGTGCTGCTGTGAAGGGATTTTTCAGGTGTAAAGTCCCCAGTCAGTTGGCTTTAAGTTATTCAAAAGGAGGTTTTCCTGGATGGGCCTGACCCAATCAGTTGGAAGTCCTTTGAAAGAGGGCTTAGACCTTACCTGAACTCTAAACAGATATTGCTTTCCTTTTCTCCTAGATCTTATTTCCTGATTGTCTATCTGTGGACAAGAAAGTCCGGCTCCTGCCCATGGGATTGCATTCTGCTCCTGATCTTCCCTTTCTGACTGCCTGTCCTACAGAATTCAGGCTTGCTTAGCCAGCCCCCATAGCTGCACACACCAATTCCTTGTTTTAAGCCTCTTAATATATATTAATAAAAATTCATATACTAATATTATTATTTATAATTAATATTTATAAGTTATGTGTCTATAACCTATTGGGTTAGTTTTCTCTGATTGAACCCTGACTGATACACCCTGCTACTTCTTGGAAACAATTCATTTGATGAGTCTGAGGCCTCCCTTCTTCCAAATCCAGTGAATTTCTCAGTCTACCTTTTGCATGACCCCTCTACCAACTATCCCTCTTTAAATTACATTTCCTTTGGCTTTGAAAATATCTTTTGGACTCTCTTCCTAACTCTTCTCTCTCGTTTTTGTGGTTCCCTTTTGTTCCAGACATCTAACCTTGCTCATTTTCCTCAGACTATCCTTCCTCTGCATTATATCTCTTCCTCTTCAGGAGCTCTTCAATCTTCAGAGCTTTGACTGTACTCAAAGCCAATGTGTCAAATATATACTTCTCATTATGACCAACTTAGAATATCAGTGTAATTCTATTAGTGTAGCTCTTGTAACTTTTTGAAAGATTCATCACAAGGAGACCAATCCCAGCTCCATTCTCCTATCTTTGTACAACCAGCAAGAATTGGCAAAAGCATCTTTCACAAAGCTCCAGAAAAGAGTTAAAGACTGCAGTAACAAGGTGAGTGCCAAATCAAGAGAAAAGCTATTTACAACTGGTAGGATCTCATAGTGCCCTGACTGGCCTCTCCCTTACCTCTCACCAGCTCAGCATGGAGCCAGCCTGTGTCCCCAGTGTGGAATTCAGTGTGGAACCCTGGTTCCGGCTCTGGAGGGAACAGAGTAACACTTGTGCACATACTGGAAGCATGTATGTCTGATCCAATCTGATGGTGGTCTGAGAGACTCACCATCCCAGAAGTTGCTCTATGTGTATAAAGCAGCTCACAGAGTTCTCCTACAGAAACCTGCAGGACAGCAATCAAGTGGCTGTCTGGGGCAAGGAATTTCTGGATGTAGGGCATACAGTACAGTGCCTGAGACCATGAGAAAAGTGTTTCCTAGGGAACAGAGGACATTCAGAACCATGTAAATGGGGCAAATTCCTAGGACCACATGTGCATTCCCAAGACAAGACACATGCACAGAAAGGATCAGGGCAGCCCCTACAGTTTGTCCTCATGCTATTCTATAAACTCATTGTATGTAAAGCTCTGTAGGAGAGCGCTCACATGGGTCAATCTGTAAAGACTGGGAAAGGTATTTTCTTTCTTTCCTTCTTTTTGTTAGCTCCTTGGCATTCAATGAAAACCCTGTCTTAATACTAGCTGGATGCAAGCTTAAAGAACAGACATCTCAGCATCAACTCCAGTGACAACATATGAAAATGTCAAAATGTCCAGTTTTCAACAAAAGAATACAAAACATGCAAAGAAACAGGAAGTGATGGCCTGAGCAAAGAAAATTAAAGCATTAGAAACCATCAATGAGTAGGACCAGACCTGTGACATACCAGGCAAATACTTAAAAAAAAAAAAAGTCCTAAAGGAAAACATGAACAAGAAACTAAAGGAATTCAGGAAAATAATGGAACACAAAAAGAATATCAATATAGAGATGGAATTATGAAAAGTATCCAAACTGAACTAAAGATCAAGGTAACAGAAAGTGGTTCTTTAGAGAGATTCAGCAGCTCCTGATTCTTTTTTCTGGAGCTGGCAGAAAAAAGAATCAGTGAACTTGAAGAGAAGACAATTGAAATTATCCAGTCTAAGCAGCAGAAAAGAGAAAGAACTAAGAAAAGTGAACAAAGCCTGAGAAACCTGTGGGTCACCACAAAGTGTACCAATATATGCAATGTGGGGGTCCAGAAAGGAGAAGAGTGAATATTCAAATAAATAATGGCTTAAAATGTCCCAAGCTTAAAGAAAGACATAAATATACACATCCAAAATACTCAATGAACCCAAACAGGATAAACCCAAATAAATCCACACTGTGATATATTATAATTAAACTGTCAAATTCCAAAGATAGGGAATTCTGAAAGTCACAGGAGAGAAGCAGCATGTCACATACAAGGGTGCCTCAACAAAAATTAACTGCTAATATCTCATTGGAAACCATGGAGGCAAGATGGCAGTGGAATGATATAATTAAGGTGCTGAAAGTAAAAATTGCCAACCAAGAATTCTATATCCAGTAAAACTGTTTTCAGAAACAAGGGAGAGATTAAGACATCCAATGATAAACAAAAGCTGAGAAAGTTTGTCACCATTAGACTGATCCTACAAGAGATGCTAAAGAGAGTTCTTCGGGTTGAAAGGAAAGAACAATAGACAATAGATTGAAGTAATGTAAAGAAATAAGGAACTTTGGTAAAGGTAATGGCAGGGGTAAATATAAATGCCAGTACTATTGTACTTTTGGTTTGTAACTCTACTCTTTATTTCCTACAGGATGTAAAAAGCAAATACATAAAATATAATGATAAATCAGTGGTTCAGGACTCACATTGCATAAACATTTACTTTATGACAAGAACTACATAAAGGTGGGGGGAAAGAGAAGTAGAGGAACATATTTTATGTATCCTATTGAAGTTAAGTTGATATCTAAGCAAACAAGATTATTATAGACTTAGGATGTTAGATTAAAGCCCATAATATCTACATAGAAAATATCAGAGAATATGCAAGCTCATAAAGCCAGAAATTTAGAGTACAGGTTGCCAGGGGTAGGAAAGCACCAGGGATAATGGGAAGTTAATGCATAATGGATGTAGGATTTCTATTTGGGGTGTTGGGAAATATTTAGTAGTGGAAGGTGGTGAGGGTACCACAACAGTGTAAATACAAGTAATCCCGCTGAATGGTATATTTGGGAATGGATGAGATTGGAAAGCTTATGTTGCAATTTTAAAAATGATTGAGCACCTAAAAAGACAATAACAATTAAATGCAATATGCAATCCCAGAAGGGATTTAAGAATGGAGGAAAAAATTGGAATATAGTCTGTAAAGTATATAGCAATGTTAATTTTCTTGAACTTTGTAACTGCATTGTGAGTATCTTTATTCTTAGGAAATTTGCATAGCAGTATTAAGTGTTCAAGGAGCATGATGTATACAATCTGTACTCAGGTGTTCAGAAAATGGATTGATAAATAGGCAGACAGGTTTATGGATAGGTAGTTAGATGGATTGATAGATTGATGGATAGATAGCATGATTCAGCAAACATGGCAAAATGTTAAAATTGGTAGATTTGGGTATCTGGGGAAATAGGAGCATGTTAGAGTTCTTTGTATTGGATTTGTATTATTTTGTAACTGTCCTATAAGTTTGAAAGTGTTTCAAGATTAAAAAAAAAAAAAGCTTTTTTTGAAAAAAAAAAGAGAGGAAAAGGAGACTAGTCCAAGGTTGTTTGAATCTTCTCTGCCTCTGTATTCTGGAGAAACTGCCTTCATCAGTCATTATTATCATCATCATCACCATCACCTCTGCCTTTTAGTGAGCTTTTCTATGCATTAGGCACTAGAAGGTACTTTACAAACGTGATCTCATTCTATCCTCCTAACAACTTTGTGAAGTAGATAGTATAACTCCCATTTTTCTTAAGAGAAAACTGAGAATTTGGGAAATATTTTAGAACTGACCTTGCGTTACACAGCTAGTAGTTGCCAGATTTAAGATCTATACACTTAGCCCAAGCTCCAACCAATTGGCAATACTGCTTTTGTTAGAAGATGTGGGCGGTGAAAGCATACTCAGAAAAACCCATTTAAAGTCATAGGATCTGGCCAAGCATAGCAGGGCTGAGCAGTAGGCTTAGCTTAAAATTAACTGTAGCCCTCGGGCAACTATTATAACCATTATAGCCACAGGCTCCTTCTAGCTACTCAATTCACAAATTTCCTTTACTCTTGATTCCTAATACAGTTTTTCAGATTTTCTGGATGCCTCTCATACTCTCATACTCCCAGACAAAGGACAATCAGATTTCCCCTTGCCAGACTGTCTGCCTCCAGCGAGGGACAGCAATCCAGCTACAGGACCATGCTCTTATCTCGCAGATTCTGCTTCACCCCTCCTGACCCCATGACCCTGACACTCTTGAACCTCAAACACACCATGTCTGGCAGACAAATATCCAACAGGCCCAGGGATTTGGTAAACATTTTCACTGATGTCAAGTCAGTGCAGTGTTATTTCAGAATGATGGTGCTTGAAACATCTTATAACAGAGAGCAGTAAAAATTGTTGCCAATGGGGGGGAAATTGCCTTCTTCCTCAAACAAGAATTTCTGGCAAATATTTTAATGTTGGCTCAAGTCTGTATGCTTTTGGCATGATGTTTAGTTTATGGGCCAACCATCAAACCCTGATGTGGCTATGAATAAAGATTATTTAGAATGTGAAGAGCAAATGATGGAGATGGCCATGGAAATTTTGCAGCTTTCAAAGGAACATGTGCCAGGATGTGAGAACATTTGGCAGACATATCCCTTGGAAGAGAAGGAAAGGAATGAGTACTAATTCTTGGGACTTTTATCCTCTGCTTCTCTAAAGGAGAAGAAATCTTTGGTGATATACTCGTATTTAACTACCTCCTTTTGTGGTACATTGATGGCTTCAGTTTGTTGAAACATTTATTTCAGTTGATTGTGAACTTATTCCATTATTTTTAGAAGTTGGTTTGGCAAGTTCATTCTATCAGTTTCCCCAGCCAGTACAGTGACAACCCACTCATTCTGTGAGTTTAGTGGCAAATGGAGACCAAAAGGTGGCCTGGAAGTAGTCTCAGCTTTAAATTTAAGTGACTTATGGTTCTGCTTCCTGGTAGAACATTCCTTCATAGGGCACAGAGCTCAAGATTGTGGAGATAAAAGCAAACATTACTATAGTCACCCCTTGGTCCCTAGACTCATGCATTCTAGTTAAAGGGAAGATGATATCACATATGGGCTGCTGGATTAAAGCCCACGTTTTAAAGGACTGTCTTCATCAGACCATTCCAATGATCTATCAAGCCATAACTTCTTCACCACCAATTAAATTCCTTGGATGGATGCAATATTTTGTAGATACCACATCAATGGATGAGGTCTTCTGTAAGTACAAACAATAATGATGGTGGAAGGCACATGTGTCTCTGGATATGTTCTATTCCTCTGAGGATGC
>PVKH010015101.1:0-16226 GCA_004027955.1 Chaetophractus vellerosus | reverse complement strand
GTACTCAGGGGGATGTTGCTACTCATCTGGAAAATATGACAGAGATCTCCAGGATGGGAGTTCAGTGTTCTCCCACTTAGTGATTAATACTTCACCCCATGACCATGTCCCATGAGCCTTTGAACAATTATGTATGACTTTTATGTATGTTCAGGTGGTCTTCCTCCCATGCACCCCCAACCTTGACACCCCCCCTCCAATACTCCTCTCCCATCCACATTGTGATCTTTCTGTGATCCATAACTTCTTCACATGTGAAGCCATCACAGTAGCCAATTGTAATGAATACGAAAATGAAATAATAATGGTATTTAAATGTAAGAGTTAAAATATTGGTGAACTTGATAATACAAAATAATTTTAGAAAATTAAAAATATAAATTAAAAAATAGGAAAAGGAAAACAAGATTTTATTAAATAATTGGGCTTTTAAAAAAATGTAAAATAAATTTTAAAAAATATCCATAGGGAAAACTTTAAATCATTTAATATTCTTATCCCCAATTTTACACATCACTGCAAAGGGTGGGAAGCAAGGCAAGGAGGGAAGGGTGTTAACTTTCAGCCAGAACATAGATTATGATCAGTTCTAGTTTCTTTTCATGCTTCAATTCCCTAATTGACCCAGCACTTGTATTTGTTACAAAATACAACTCATAGTTGGGAAATAAAACCCCTTTGCTAAAATCATGAAGGTATATTTGAAGTACAATCTAAATCTGCACCCATTTTTGAATGAGTTCAAAATCCTTAAAGATATGTAGAATGTTTAGTAAGGTCAAATATAAGTATGTGGTAATGGTTGGACTTGATGGAAACATTATAACAAATGTAAGAAACCTTGTTGGTTTATGGAGGTGAATGTGGCTGAAAGGAATAGTCTAGGGAAATTAATGTTAGTTGGAGGACAGCTGGAGGATAATATTGGGAATGTATAACATTGATTTTGGCAATAGATGAGGATTCTGGTTAATGGCATAAACACAGGAATGTTTTTCTACTACATGGTGTTAAGAGTGTGATGATAACATGGGAAAATATAGGCAATGTGATTTATAGACTGTAGTTAACAACAATATTGTAACGGTTCTGTAGCAAAAGCAAAGTTTGTACTATATTAATGCTAAAGATTGAAAAAAGAAGCTGGAGTTTGGTTCTGTGCAATATGAATAAGATTAGCGTTTTTATCCTCTTCATTTTTTCCTTAATAAGGAGACCTTGAAGATGTCATTTAGCTAATCTGTATTCATCTGTGTATCTTTCTGAACACTAGAGGAACAAATGAGTTGGTAGTTGTAATTAGATGAGTTAAAAGTGCCTGGAAAGAAGTTTTTAGGGGTAATGTTTCCGTTACTTGTTGAGCTGCAGTTTACTTTTTTAATTTTTTTAAATTTGAAATAAATTATTATTTTTTTTAAATCCATGTTCTTTCTTCTCTATCAGATGTTGGCAAACTATGGCCCACAAGCCAAATCTGTCCTCTGAGTTGAGAGTGGTTTTTACATTTTAAAATGATGGAAAAACATTAAGAGAAAAATATTTTGTGATGTGTGAAAATTATATGATATTCAAATTTCAGTAGCCATAAATATTGGCAGCAGCCACGCTCATTCACTTATGTATTGGCTGTGGCTGCTTTCTCCCTACAACAGCAGAGTTGAGTAGGTTCAACAGAGACCACATGCAAATTTAAAGTATTTACTATTTGAGTCTTTACAGAAAAAATTGTTGTCCCTTGTTCTATATTGTTTTTCCCCAAAATTTTCTCACGTTCCTTATCTCTGAATTCTGCCATGTTGCCATATTAATACTATTTATTTATTATGTTCACATCAAAGCAAGTTATTTGCTCAAATATATTTACCTTACAAAAAAATACTTGGTTATCTCTTCCTTAAATATAAAACAGTCATTATTATATAAGCACAAATTAAATACATATTTTTAAAATTATTTATGAATATGCCAGTAGAGTCATCTTTTATATTTCCTGCTTAGCAATACTTAAATTGGAAACCAATTTATTACCCTATTCAATAATCAAGGTAGATTATTTATCATGTCCAAAGACGATGTTGAAATTCATGTTCCTTATATCACATCCTGGAGAGATTATATTCCCTAATGTCTGTAGAGTGAATCCATCAGGGAGCAATATTGGCCAAAGGATTAGGATTGCAAATGCATGTGGGAAGGGGGGAAAAGAAGATGGGGTTCCTGGCAGAGGTGATCTGAGCTGAACTAAGCTGTGA
Source organism: Chaetophractus vellerosus (assembly GCA_004027955.1). NCBI lineage: Eukaryota > Metazoa > Chordata > Mammalia > Cingulata > Chlamyphoridae > Chaetophractus > Chaetophractus vellerosus. Next base: position 13,974 of record PVKH010015101.1, on the reverse strand, counting down.
TGGTAACATGGGACACCTCAGGCGACAGTGGACTTAGGGAAGGCTGAGCAAGGTTTGGGGGAGATATTTGCCTAAAAGACAGTAGGGAAGACTGCTTACAGCATTAGGGATGGTGTAATTTGGTGTCTGGGGCATCCAGATGTCTTTATACATCAAGTAAGTGAAGGGCACAGAAATCCTGCAAAACATAGTCCCCGTCACTGAGCCTGGTTCACCTATTTGTTCATTACACAACTATATGCCAGGCATAGCACCAAGCTGCGTAGGTTTCAAGAAAAGCAAACTGTCTGTCTTAATTGAATGTACATTATAAATAGGATGGGTGATAGGAGATAAATAGACAGAAAAATAGATGAGGATTTCAAATATTAGGTACTATAAACATTTTTCAGAACTGATTTGTGGCACCTATTTCTGAGAAGATGGAGTAGATATATATTACTTACTGTACTCCAGTAAGTACAACTGAAAATCCCAGGCATTATATATGAAATAAATATGAGAAGACTCTCAAAGGTGGAGCGAGAAAAGCGGCCTGGCTAGGAAACTAAGGTACGACACTGTGGTGAGTTCCCTGGGTTTCATTTGTACCTCATGTATCTCACACTTGGCACTCAAGAATCCAGCAGCGAAGCACTGGTGAGCTCAGACAAAGCCTGCTCTCTCCTAATCACAGGACTGGTAAAAGGGCAGCCTGGGAAGACAGGAAAGTTTGAGACAATAAGCATTCCATTCCAGTCAAACCTTACAGAACCACCCCGACACCAGCAGGGTCCTTATGGGGAAGTGGAGCGAGATGGTCCATCTCTGCAGTAAGAATATCACAGCGTTTCTCTTTTACCTTTTTGACTCTCCCAAAATATTTCATTTGAACAAAGCATGCTAGATATTGAAAGGAAAATTGAAAACCACTGAAACATGATCATTATGTATCATTATTGCTTTACTCTTTTATAATTCTGTATTTCTGCGTGACCAAGGGTGAGTCAGTGGCCTGATGTGACATTTGGCAAAATCATTAATCGAATCACTCTGACTCAACTCTAGATAGACCTGTTGAATGAGGATATATTAATTATTTAACAGTACAGTACTAGTTCTCAAAAGGCACTGAACAATAACTATTTATCAATCTACATATTACAGCTCCAAAGGGCTGTCGTGGGGAGAGACACGTAAAGCTGAAATTCTGACACCCATTATTTTTGTTGTTGCTACATAATCTTCAGCTCATCATAATTTTACTAATCTCATTCTTCAGAGATTTGATTTTCACTTTACACACAAAAGGCCTATCTAAAGGTATATGAAAGATATTTTGCATTTTACTTTTTATTTTTCAGGCTAATGACTCTAAAAAGAAATGTAGTAAGATAGAACAATTAATGTGGCTTTCATTTCACTATTTTCCCAATCTGTCTTCCAGATTAATTACAGTCAAATTTTGTCTGATACTTCAGATTTGTTGTTTAACATCGTTCATCCTTTAAACCAGAGTTTCTCGACCTTGGTGTTATTGACTTTTGGGACGAGCAATTCTTTGTTGCACGTGACTGTCTGATGCATTGAAGCCATCCTGGCCTCTGCCCACTAGCTGCTAGTAACACTCCTCACCCCAGTTGTGACAGCCAAAGGTGTCTCCAGATAATGCTTAATGTACTCTGGGCAACAAAGTTGGCCCCAGTAGACAACCACTGTTTTAAATCATCATATTAAGTCAAAATGCCCAGGGCTCTTCATTCTCTCCCTCTAACCTCCCCTTCCAGCCCACGAGCCTCTCACTGCTATAAAGCAGATGTTCTTTGCAGGCAGCATCTGGTGTCACAGATTTTGGGATCCCTAGTACCTAGCATGTCTGGCACAAGTTAGGAGCATAATACAATGTCAGAAAAGAGAATCATTTAAGGAACCACTATAAAAGGCTATGACAGAAATATCTTTCTCATTTTATAGAACTTCTGAAATGGAGACATTATATATGTGGCCCATGCAAGCAGATGGATTCTAACTCAGGTCTTCTCACCCAGAGGCTCGCTTTTTCTAGCATACCTCCCCATCACCCCAAGTGAAGGGATCCTAGCATGGTTTCCATCTTTAGGGGAAAGACTCAAAGTTAGGTACCACTCCGTGCCAGTTGGAACCCTAGCTTACATTTCTTATTTGAAGTGGGTAACTACTGCATTCTTTTCCTTGGCCTTCTGGAATGATCTCTCTGAATAACCTGGCAGAAATTATATCCAAAAGGGACCTTCTGACATTCACTTATCCCTGAGAAGTATGATTGGTGTGGCTGGGGTGGGTGACAGGAGCCTCACAGGGTCAATATTATATTAAAATCATTGGTGAGTAGAAATCCAAGGGACATTGGAGACTGTCTGTTGCCATTCCTTCATTTTACTGATGGGAAAACTGAGGTGCAGAAAGAAAAGTTTCCCCCATATTTACACAGAAAGTCCCAGGTGAAGCCAGGACCCTATGCCACAGCTCTTGACAGCCTGGGCAAATCTTCCCTGCCTGTCACTCTGCCTGTAGAAGTGATCCCGGGGGCATCTGGAGGAGGTAGAAATGTTAGTCCATCTGTGGACTTATTGTCACAGCATTTGCCTGTTTAGATGTGCAGGAGGTATTTGAGATACATATATATGTGTGCATGTGTGTATACACACATATGCACATTTATACATTTGCACACATATATACAGACATAAACGTAATCACAGAGCACAGGTTTAAATGAAGATATCAATTTCATATCTTCATTTGTTGCAAGATTCTCTCCAGCTCTCACCACCCACCTCCCTGAAGAACCGTGGGAAAGATTCATAACACTTCTCCTGACATTCGTCCCACACTCAATTTTGTTTTCTTTCCAAACTATCAGTATGCCCTAGGCTTATTTCCCCGACATATGTGATTACATCAGAAAGAGCATTTTCTCCCTTCACAGGTGCAGGCGCAAAGGACAGTCTCAGAAACCGCCCACTCTCTGAGAGGCTGCAGCATTGCCTCCATCACTGGACTGTCTGCAAGTGCTTTGGTTCGTCTATCGTTGTTGCTATTTCCTTTTCTTTGATTCCTTTTTGCTTCTTTTGTTAACTTCCCCTCCGTTTTATATGGTAGATTTTCTACAGGAGTGTAGAATTTCTATAAAGAAACACTCCTCAGGATTTCTATTGCTATTAATCTAAGAAAGGATCAGTGGTCTTTTCTGTAGAGAGGCGATACGTGTGTACTGGACGTGGGGCAGATAGCGCCGGGAGTCCTTTCAACTAAACAAGGAGAGCCAGCCTGGGACAGATCCAGCAGAGAGCAGACATGGTCAGTGTGGTATGCAAGCACTGAAGCTGGAAGGCTCCTCCTTGTGAAGACAAGCTCCTTGATCATTTATCCTGATCAGAGGAGGTTCTCTTCCTCCTCCTCCTCCTCCTCCTCCTCCTCCTTCTCTTCTTCCTTTCCCCCTTCCTCTTCTTCTCCGCCCCCACCTTCTTCTTGCTCTTCCTTCTCCCTCTCCTCCTCCATCTTCTCCTTCTCCTTCTTCTCTTCATACCCTCCACAGTTACTTTGAGGCCTGAGACCGTGCCCTGTTTATCTCAATCCTCAAGACATAGCCCAGGACCTCGTCAAGTGAAGGAGGGCCCTGGGAAAGACACTGGTGACTATCTGGCCCAGTTCTTCTCCATAGCCAACTTTTTCCTCACACCCCTCTACCATGAAGTGGGGACAGGTAAATCCCCACTTTCCCAGACAGAGGTAGCACAAGTCACAATTCTGGGGAAAGAGACAGACGTGGAAGCCCACTGGGGAACTTCTGGAGGCTAAGATCAATCCATCTTTTTTCTTTATACTCATATGAACATGATGTCTGAGATGTGCGGAGCAACTCATATCCATGATGAAAAGCCCCAGAAAGCCCCAGGCACAAAGACCCTGATTTTGTTGAGCCCCAGACACAAAAGCCATAGAATCCCCACCAGCAGCTGTCCCCCATTTGACATTTTGGGTTATGAGAAAAGGTCTTTGCTCAAGAAAAATGTAGGGTGCTTTCTAAGTGCCAGGTGCTCTGCTGAGTACTAGTGCTAGAAGATTGAACAAGACAAGAGAATATTATGCTATGGGCAAGGAAAAGCATCCCTAGCTGTTGATAGAGGCACTTCTGTTTTGTTTGGGTGAATGACTCAATCTTTAGCAAAAGGTTATTCGAATTCTGCCTGAAGGAAGTTGACTATCTCTGAAGCAGTCTGGGATGACGTTTATGACAATGGAAATACTGTGGTTTATGGTAACATCTCCGCAGATTTATCATTTTTACATGGAGGAAGCATTTTAATATTTACAAAAGGCTGCCACAGTCTTGATGTTTTATGAACTTCATATCCCTGGCAGTTTACATTGTGGGTACCAATTTACCCAAATAAGAGATGAAGATAAAAGAGCAAAAAAAATTAAAACAAGAACAAAGGAATGAATTGCTTTCCTTGTGTCATGTAGAGAGTGATGGAAACATTCTATGGTTTCTCTCTTCTTACTTTAAATCTTTGGTCAGATGACAGGAAGAAGACAGAAGTGCCATCAGGCATAAGTCACACTGCTGGAGTTTCCTGACTTGAATGATCTGAACTTTTAGCTGGTATATCTGATTAACAACCATGCAAGCTCAGCTTACATGTTTGACTCCCTCTGACAAGGATGGCTATGTTCAATTGGAGCCTCTTGAATGTTGTCTTTGCATTCAAACTAGGAGGATGTCTATGGGTTCAGTGTATGAGAGTCCAAATAGTTTATTTCACATTCATTGAAGGTCAGTGAAAGGAAATGGGGAATTCATTTCCCTTTGAATATTTCTCAAGCATGAGTTCATGGCTGGGCTCTCTTCCAGATGCTGTGCTGTCCCACAAGAGATCTTTGCCAGAAAAATTATTTGCATAGCCACCTGGTGTGTGCCACTGAGTGCTCTTGTGGTCTCTGAAATTCCACCATCAACAATCATTTCCTTTCATCTCCCTGACAGCACTTAACTCTTGTGAAATATCCTGTATGCATATCATAATCCTCCTCTAGGTGATGATGTTCAGGTATAACAGCCCAGTCCTGCAGGAAATCCTAAATAACACCCTACAGTTTAAGGGCTGGATCAGAACAGAATGCTGAATACCAAAATGCACTTGTTGGAAGGCAAACACTGTAGCAGTCCTGGAACATAGATAATGGTCATGAGTCATAGTAAATGTGAATGTTTTAATCAAAAGATGATTCATGGGCCAAATGAGTGATACAGACAACGGCAACGATGAGAGTGCAGAGATAACAAGAGATCTTTGAGCGCTGTGAACAATTGACATCCGGCTGAGTACATAAGATTAAATTATACCTGGAAGAAAATGTAACCCAACAGCATATATAAGTGAACAGGAAGAACATTATAGGCTCAAAAAATAGCATGTATTTGGAGGGGTTGATATGAAAGAACATTGGAAAATCAGATTTGGAAGAATAGTAAGGACCACAAAATAGTAGACTTTGAGTTCCAGGACCGAGAGTTAGGAATTTATGCTCTAGACAGTGGAGGAACTTTGGAGTTTTTTTTGTTGTTGTTGTTTGTTTGTTTGTTTTTAGCATGGTGGTCAAGTGTGCAAGGCAGAACTGGAAGCCAAGTCCAACAGCCTTTGTAGAGAATGGGAGAATTTGGAAACATACAGACCTCCACTGGGTGAGATTCCAGACAGCATTTAACTTTCATTAAAAGCCTCCTGGCGGGGCCGGCTGTAGCCCATTTGGTAGGGCGCCGGTTTACCACATGGGAGGCCCCGGGTTCGGTTCCCAGGGCCTCTCGAGTGGGCAGACCGCCTTGAGAAGGCAAGCCGCCGCAGGAAGGGCAAGCTGCCGTGGGCAGGGCAAGCCTCCACGGGCAGGGCAAGCCACCACGTGCAGGGCAAGCTGCTGCGCGGTGAGCTGACTCGGTGGGTCGCCGCAGAGGGGGAGACAAGTGGACACAGAAGAACACAGAAGATGAACACGGCAAGAACAAGCAGAAAGGGGGGGATATATAATAAATAAATAATAGAATCTTAAAAAAAATAAATAAATAAAAAAGCCTCCTGGCCGGGTTAAATCCAAAGTTCCCATCCTGTAGATTCTCAAGGATCGTGATGATGTCTCTCCTATTTTCAATCCCTTCTTCTCCATTGCAGCGTTATCCCCCATCTCACTGAACTGTTGTTTAACTTTGGGCTTACAGTCTATAACAAAATCCAGTAGTTGACCATTTTGTTATGTATTAAAGGGGAACCAGAAGAATGTTAATTTCTTCTAAGCAGCATAATCCATTCCATAAAGGAGAGGGAAGGTCAATGGGAATAGATACTATTGAGAAGAGAACAGAGGCTATTCATCAGCCAGAGTACAAGTTCTGGAAGGTGTCTACTGTGGGTGCCAAAGGATGCTAAAAGGACCTCAGTGAATTAGTGTTAACAGGACAGTTTATGGGCTCTAATGAAATAAATATATCAGTGCTCTTCAGAATCAGAATCTTTATTCTCTTTAATGGACTTTAAATAATAAGGAAAAACACAAAATTTCCAATCTTGAATTTATATCAGAGGCTCTGTGGCTGTTAAACATGCAGGCTTCTCAACATACTTCCAGATTCTGATCATCACCAGGCAAAGGGTATCAGAACATTCATTTTAATAAGCACCCAAGTGATAGCGATGGAATCAGAAATGAATCTACACAGATCACACTAAAAGAAATTCTGGTTTGCCATTCACTTAGACACTGATCCTTGCACAGGCCATTTTACAGATATTTTACATACAAGAAAACATAGACTCAGGTTAAATAACAAACCTAGGGAACTACAGCTCGAGAGTGGTACAGTTGTATCTCAAACCCAGGTTGCCTAATTGCTCCTGCCCTTTGCTTTATAGAAGACAAAGCTAAATAGATAATGCCTTGCTTAACACCAACAGTTGAATCAGTGTTGATTCCACAATTCAAACACATCTCTAGTTTCACAAATTCTTGCAACTTCCATCTGCAATTCTCTTATGAATGTTCCCAGACCCATAAATCCATTTTCCATTATTCGGCATTACATTATGTGTTCTCACCTAAGTTTTCTTTTTTTTATTGGAGAAGTTGTAGTTTACAGACCCATCATATGTAAAATACAGTATTCCATATACCACCCCATCACCAACACCTTACATTGGTGTGTAATAATTGTTACAATTGATGATAGCACTTTTTTATAATTGTATTAAATTTAACATTAGTTACCTTTGCTACAAATGATAAAAAATTATTAAAATAGTATTATTAAAAATTAACTGTAGTATACATTAGGTGTATTTTTTTCCATATACCACCTCATTATAAACACCTTGTATTAGTGTTGTGCATTTGCTATAATTCATGAAAGAACACTCTTATTCTTTTATTAAGTACAGTCCATTGGCTAAAATAGGGTTCACTGTGTTATACAGTCCTATGTTTTATCATTTAATGATTATTCTTGTAACACATACAACCTAAACTTTCCCCTTTTTCATTTTAAAGAAAATTTTATTGAAGTATGTCATTCACACATGAACATACATAAACAAGTGTTTAGTAAAATTTGTGAGCTTACAAAACAAATTGAGTAACATCACAAAGGGCTCCTATATATCAACCCACCAACAAAATCTTGCATTTTTGTGAAACATCTGTTTATTAGCTCTAGGAGCTTAGTTGTCTATTTTTCAGGACTTTCTCTACATAGGATCATGTCATCTCCAAATAGTGACAGTTTTACTTCTTCCTTTCTGATTTGGATGCATTTAATTACTTTTTCTTGCCTAACTGCTCTGGCTAGACCATCCAGTACAATCTTGAATAGTAGTGGTGACAGTGGTCATTCTTGCCTTGTTCAAGATCTTAGAGGGAAAGCTTTCAGTCCTTCACCATTGAGTATGATGTTAACTGTATGTTTTTCATACATGCTATTTATTGTGTTGAAGAAATTTCCTTCTATACTTATTTTTTAAGTGTTTTTTTAAAAAAAGATGCTGGATTTTGTCAAATGCCTTTTCTTCATCAATGGAGATGATCATGTGTTTTTTCACTTCATTTTGTTAATGTGGTATTAATATTGATTGATTTTCTTATGTTGAACTATGTTTGCATACCTGGGATAAAACTCACTTAATCATGGTGTATAATTCTTTTAATAAACTGCTGGATTCTATTTGCAAGTATTTTCTTGAGGCTCTGTGCATCTTTATTCAGAAGAGAAATCGGTCTGTAATTTTCTTTTTTGGTGGCATCTTTATCTGTCTCTCATTTCAGGGTGATGTTGGCTTCATGGAATCAGTTAGGTAGTGTTGACTCCGCTTCAATGTTTGGAAGAGTTTGAGCAGCATTAGTATTGATTCTTCTTGGAATGATTGGTAAAATTCACCTGTGAAGCTATCTTGTCCTGGGCTGTTCTTTGTTATGAGGTTTGTGATGACCTATTCAATATCTTTACTTGTAATTGGTCTGTTGAGGTCTATTTCTTTTAGGGTCATTGTACGTTGTTCCTGTGTTTCTAGGAATTTATCCTTTTCATCTAGGTTGTCTAATTTGTTGGCATACAATTCTTCATAGTAACTTCTAATGATCCCTTATATTTCTGTGGGGTCATTAGTATTGTTCCCCCTCTCATTTCTGATTTTGCTTGCCTCTTCTCTCTTTTTTTCATTTGTTAGTCTAGCTAAGGGTTTGTCAATTTTATTGATCTTTTCAAACAACCACCTTTTGGTTTTGTTAATTCTCTCTCTTGTTTTTTCATTCTCGATTTCATTGATTTCTGCTCTAATCTTTGCTAGTTCTTTCCTTATACTTGCTTTTGATTGATTTTGCTGTTTTTAATTCCTCCAGGTATGCAGTTAGATCTTTGATTTTAGCTCTTTCTTCTTTTTTAATGTAAGTTGTTTACAGCTATAAATTCCCCACTCAGAAATGTCTTCACTACATCCCATAAGTTTTGATGTTTTCTTCTTATTTTCATTCATCTCAGGATATTTACTGATTTCCCTTCCAATTTCACCTTTTCCTCACTGATTGTTTAAGACTGTTATTTAACTACCATATATTTATGGATTTTCTAGTTCTCTGCCTGTTATTGTTTTCCAGCTTCATTCTGTTTTGGTCAAAAAAGATGCTTTGTATAATTTTAATATTTGTAAATTTATTGAGGCTTGTTTTTTGACCCAACGTGTGTGATCTATCGAGGAGAACAATTCAGGTGCGCTTGAAAAGAATGTATATCCTGCTGTATTAGGGTGCAGTGTTTTGTGTATGTCTGTTAGGTCTAGTTCATTTATCATATTATTCATGTTCTCTGTTTCCTTATTAATCTTCTGTTTAGATGTTCTATCTATTGACGAGAGTGGTGTATTGATGTCTCTGACTATTATTGTAGAGGTGTCTATTTCTCCCTTCAGTTTTGCCAGTGTTTGACTCATCTTTGGGGCATCATAATTAGGTTCATAAATATTTATGATTGCTATTTCTTCGTGATAGTGTCATTCTTTGTCTCTTATAAGAGCTTTTGACTTAAAGTCTATTTTCTCCAATATTAGAACAGCTACCCCAGCTCTATTTTGTTTATTATTTGTATGGAATATTTTTCTATTCTCTCATTTTCAATCTCTTTGTGTCTTTGGGTCTAAGTTGAGTCTCTTGTAAACACCTTATAGTTTGGTCAAGTTTTTTATCCATTCTGCCTCTCTGTGTCTTTTGATTGGAGCATTTAATACATTAACATTCCATGTTACTAGTGTGAAGACATTATTTACTTCAGCATTTTGCCCTTTGGTTTTTATAGGTCATATCTGTTTTTGTCTCTCTATTCCTTTATTGCATCCTCCTTTTCTCTTTTGAGCTTGTGTGATGTATCAGACTGATCCCTTCCTCTTTTCTAAATCTGTATATATTTTAAATATTTTCTCAGTGATTACTCTGGGGTTTATATTACACAATATACATCTATAACCTACTCATTTAAAATGATATCAACCTAGCTTCAGTAGCACACATGTTCTGTTCTCCCATATCACTCCGTTTCCCCTCTCTATGTTGTTTTATTTTGTCCAACTTTACCACTTTATAACTTCCATTCCCAGTATTAGGAAATATGCCCTTTTCTTGTTCAGTTGTATTCTGACTATCATAGGAATTAAAGAGTATAAGGGTTTTCTGGTTTTTTTAAAAAATAATGGCTATTCTATGTGGTGTGAGATGATATCTTACTGTCATTTTGATTTGCATTTCCCTAATAGCTAGTGATATTGAACATTTATTCAAGTACTTTTTGACGATTCATATTTTCTCTTTGGAGAAATCTCTAAGTCTTTTGCTGAGTTTTTAATTGCATTGCTTGCTCTTTTGTTGTTGAGTTGTATGATCTCTTTATATAGAATAGAAATCAAACCCTTATCAGATATGTGGTTTCCAAATATTTTCTTCCATTGAGTGGACTGTCTTTTCACCTTTCTTGATGAAGTCCTTTGAAACACAAAAGTATTTAAGCTCGAGGAGGTACCATTTGTCCATATTTTCTTTCATTACTCATGCTTTTGGTATAAGGTTTAACAATGCACCACCTAACAACAGGTCTTGAAAATGTTTTCCTAAATTTTTTTCTTTGTGCTTTTTGGTTCCAGCTTTTATATTGAGGTCTTTGATCCATTTTGAGTTAATTTTTGTATAAGCTGTAATATAGAGGTCCTCTTTCCTTCTTTTGGCTATGGATATCCAGTTCTCCCAGCACCATTTGTTGAATAGACTGCTTTTACCCAGCTGGTTGGGTTTAACATCTTGTAAAAAATAAGTTGACCATAGATATGAAGGTCTGTTTCTGAAACACCAATTCATTTCCATTAGCCTATGTGTCTTATCTTATGCCAGTACCATGCTGTTTTTAACACTGTAGGTAGGCAATATGATTTAAACTCTGGAAATGAGAGTCCTCCAACTTCGTTTTTCATTTTTAATATGTTTCTGGCTATTTGGGGCTCCTTACCCTTCCGAATTAATTTGACAATTGTGTTTTCCTTTTGTTTAAAAAATGCTGGTGGAATTTTTATTGGGATTGCTTTAATCTGTATATCAATTTGGGTAGAATTTAAATCTTAATGATACTTAGTCTTCTAATTTATGAGCATGGAATGCTTATCCAATTATTTAGGTCTTTTTTAAATTTCCTTTAGCAATGCATTGTATTTCTCAACTATTTGATTCTTTTAGTTGCTATTGTAAATGGAATTATTTTTCCTGACTTTCTCCTCATATTGCACATTACTAGTGTATAGAAACACCACTGGTTTTTATGTATTGACCTATATCCTGACATTCTACTGAAATAATTTATTAGCTCTAGCAGCTTTGTTGTAGATTTTTCAGGACTTTCTAGGTATAGGATCATATCATCTGCAAATAGTGAAAGTTTTACTTCTCCCATTCTGTTTTGGTTATATATATATTTTTTAGCCTGATTGCTCTAGCTAGGACCTCTACCACTATACTGAACAACAGTGGTGTCAGTGGGCATGCTGTGTTTTCCCTGGTCTCAACGGGAAAACTTTCAGTCTTTCACCTTTGAGTACAGTGTTACCTGTGGGTTTTCATATATAGCCTTTATCATGTTGAGAAAGTTTCCTTCAATTCCTATCTTTTGTAATATTTTTATCAAGAAAGGATGCTGAATTTTGTTAAATGCCTTTTCTGCATCAATCAAAAAGATCATGTGATTTTATTTCTTTGGTTTATTAATGTGGTGTATTATGCTGATTGATTTTCGTGTGTTGAGCCACCCTTGCATGCCTGGAATAAAATCCACTTGATCATGATGAATAATTCTTTTAATGTGTTGTGGGATTTGATTAGCAAGTACTTTGTTGAGGATTTTTGCATTCATATATATATTCATTAGGGAAATGGGTCTGTAATTTTCTTTTTTTGCAATATCTTTGCCTGGCCTTGGTATTAGGCTGATATTGGCTTCATAGAATGAGTTTGGTAGCATTCCTTCTTGTTCAATTTCTTGCAAGACCTTGAGTAAAATTGGTATTAAATCTTCTTTGAATGCTTGGTAGAACTCATCTGTGAAACCATCTGGCCCCGGGCTTTTCATTTTGGGGAGTTGTTGGATGACTGTTTCAATCTCTTTACTTGTGATTGATTTGTTGAGGTATTCTATTTCTTCTAGTGTTGGTGTAGGTAGTTCATACATTCCTAGGAACTTTTCCATTTCATCTACATTGTCTAGTTTTTTTGGCATACAGTTCTTCATAGTATCCTCTTATGATCTTTAATTTCTCTGGGGTCAGTAGTAACAATCCCTTTAGCATTTTTTATTTCATTTATTTGCATCTTCTCTCTCTCTCTGTTTTATTTATTTATTTATTTATTTATTTTGCTTGTCAGTCTAGCCAAGGGTTTGTCAATTTTGTTAATCTTCTGGAAGAACCAACTTTTGGTTTTGTTAGCTCTCTCTATTGTTTTTTTTTGTTGTTGTTGTTGTTCTCAATTTCATTTATTTCTGCTTGCTCTTTGTTATTTCATTCCTTCTAATTGCTTTGGGACTAGTGTGCTATTCTTTCTCTACTTCTTCAAGCTGTGTAATTAGGTCATTGATTTTTAGCTCTTTTGTCTTTTTTAATGTAAGCATTGATGGCTATAAATCTCCCTCTCAGCACTGTCTTTATTTCATCCCATAGGTTCTGATATGTTGTGCTCTTGTTTTCATTCATCTTGAGATTTTTATTGATTTCTCTCACAATTTCTTCTTTGACCCACTGACTATTTGAGTGTGTTGTTTAATTTCCATATATTTGTTAGTTTTCCCTTTTTCTGCCTCTTGTTGATTTCCAACTTTATTCCATCATGATCAGAGAAAGTGCTTTGTATAATTTTCATCTTGTTGAATTTGTTGAGTTCTACTTTGTGACTCTACAATGAGCACTTAAGAAGAATGAATATCCTGCTCTTTTGAGGTGCAATGTTCTGTTTATGGCTATTAGATTTTTGTCCACTTATCATATTCAATTTTTCTGTTTCTTTATTGATATCCTGCCTAGACGTTCTGTCCAATGCTGAGAGTGGTATATATTGAAGTCTCCAACTATTATTGTAGAGACAGCTATTTCTCCCTCAGTTTTGCAAGGGTTTGCCTCATGCAATTTGTGGCTTCCTGGTTAGGTGCATATACATTTATGATCATTATTTCTTCCTGGTGAATTGCCCACTTTATTAATATATAATTTCCTTCCTTTTCTCTAATAACAGTTATGCTGTTAAATTCTATTTCCTACTCCAGCTATTTTTTTTTTTTTTTTGGTTACTGCATGTGTAGAATAGCTTTTCCCAGTGTTTTACTTTCAATCTTTTGGATCCTTGGGTCTAAGCTGAGTCTTTTGTAGACAGCATCTAGATGGCTAATATTTTCTTATCCATTCTACCACTTTGTGTTTTTTGATTAGGGAGCTTAAACCATTAACATTCAATGTTATTACTATAAAGGCAGTTCTTATTTCACCCATTTTGAACCTTTGGGTTTTATCTGTCATATTTTATTTAGACCACTCTGTGTATACGTTTAGTTACTTTTACTGATATAATCTTAATTTTTAAAAAAATTTTTTTAAAGATTTTTTTTTATTTATTACATATCCCCCCCCTTTCTGCTTGTTCTTGCTGTGTTCATTTTTGTATTCTTCTGTGTCTGTTTGTCTTCCCCCGCTGCGGTGACCTGCCGAGTCAGCTCACCGTGCAGCGGCCTGCCTGCTCGAGGGGGCTTGCCCTGCCCACGGCGGCTTGCCCTGCCCACGGCGGCTTGCCTTCTCAAGGCAGTCTGCCCACTCGAGGAGGCCCAAGGAACCGAACCCGGGGCCTCCAATGTAGTAAACCGGCACCCTACCAATTGGGCTACAGCCAGCCCCCTAATCTTCA
>PVKH010015100.1:0-16233 GCA_004027955.1 Chaetophractus vellerosus | reverse complement strand
TGGAGTAAGCACGAAGACAGATGTATATCAAAGCACTCAAATATATAAGGTAGAAGGTCTGGAGGGACAAAAGTCTATTTTGCAACCTTATGTTGCAGATGTAGGACTTAACTGGTGGAAAAGAGATTTATTAAATCAATGGGGATCCTAAGTATTCCTCACATCTCTGACACGGCAAACATATCATTACTTAAATGTAGTACACCTCTCCTCCCAAGCCAGAGACAAGGCTTGCTGGAGATTACTGTGACTTAAGTTATCCAAATTTAGATTAGGGGTTACTGTTGCAAAGGGCTTTGCACTACCTTTAAAATGGCTGACAACCAAACCTATTTTGATTGAACAATGGCCCCTTCCAAAAGCAAAATTAGAAGCCCTTAAGGCATTAGTATATGAACAACTCATGGTGGGGCATATTGAACCCTCTATGAGTCCATGGAATTCTCCAGGTTTTGTTACAAAAAAGAAATCTGGAAAATGGTGCATGTTGACTGATTTATGTGAAATTAACAAACTTATTCAACCCATGGGACCTTTACAACCTGGTCTGCCATCTCCAGCTATGATTCCACAAAATTGGCCTCTTGTTATTATTGATTTGAAAGATAGTTTCTTCACTATTCCTCTTAATCCAAATGACAGAGAAAAATTTGCATTTACTATTCCTTCTACTAATCATTCAGCACCAACTGAATGTTATCTTTGGAAAGTTCTACCTCAGGGAATGATGAACAGTCTTACATTATGTCAATCTTTTGTTCACATTCCCTTACAAATTTTATGAAAACAATTTCCTAACACTATGATTATTCTTTATATGGATGATATCCTCTTTGCCACTGAACAAATCTCTGAGTTAAAACAACTGTTTCTGTTGGCAAAAGAAATCCTTCCTCAGTATGGGTTACAGATAGCAGAAGAAAGATTAAAAAACAAGCTCTGTTCCAAAACTTGAGACATACTATCCATGGAAATGTTATAACTCTACAAAAGGTCCAATTTCAAACTGATCGTTAACATACTTTAAATGATTTTCAAAAGTTGTTGGGTGACATTAACTGGTATGCCCCATTTTAGGAATTCCAACATATACATTAACTAATCTTTTTAATACCCTTGCAGGAGATTCTGATTTAAATAGCCCTTGCACTTTAAGCCCAGAAACAAACAAACAAAAAAAGAGTTAGAATGGTTAGAAGAAAGAATACAAAATAGCCAACTAACAAAAATAAATGTGGATCTTCCAGTTTCTCTTTTAATATTTCCATCATGCCATTCCCCTACTGGGATACTTTGGCAGGAGGAAGGCATAATACAAGGGATATTTTTGCCCAACAAAGATACTAAAAAACTTCAGACTTATTCTGAAAAAATTACAGCAATAATATCTAAAAGCTGTATTTGCTTGAGACAGCTCAGGGCTAAAGATACTGATAAACTCATATTAGACCTTACCAAGCAGGAGCTTTCTTAGCTCTGGCAGTTCAGTGATTCCTGGCAGGTGGCCTTAGCAGATTTTATTGGAACAATTGACAATCACTTCCCAAATTCAAAATTTTTACAATTTTTAAATGTACTTCATGGATTCTTCCTAAAGTTGTCAGACAGCAAGCACTTTCTGCTGCCCTTACTATACTGATAGCAACAGCAATGGTAATGCAGGATATTTAGGTCCAACTACTAAATCTTGGAAAACACCACATTCATCTGCCCAAAAGGTGGAATTGATGGCTCTTATTCAATTACTAACTGATGTTTCTGAGCCTTTAAATATTGTGTCTGATTCTGCCTATGTTTGTCACATTGTTAGTCATATAGAAACAGCTCAAATAACTCCAACTTCTGAATTGGAAGTTATTTTCTCACAATTACAAAAAACTGTTCATGAACAATCTAATCCAATTTACATCACTCATATTCATTCCCATTCTCAACTTCCCGGCCCTATGGCTTCACAAAATGATTTGGTAGATAAACTTATTGCTCATACCAAAGCTGTTGCTGATTATCATAAGCTTACACACACTAATGCCTCTGGCTTACATCATAAATACCCCCACTTAACAGTCAAAAAAAGTAAAGAAATTGTTTGACAGTGTCCTACTTGTGGGCCCATACATGCCCCCACTTTCTCTCCAGGAGTAAATCCTTGTGGAGAACACCTTAATGAGATTTGGCAAATGGATGTTACACATGTGCCCTCTTTTGGCCATCTTCAATATGTACATGTGACTGTAGACACATTTTCTAACTTTATTTAGGCAACTGCTCAAGTTGGTGAAAAAGCCTCACATGTACGTTCTCATTTATTAAATTGCTTTTCAGTAATGGGACTGCTGGCAAAATTAAAAACTGATAATTATCCTGATTATCTTAGTCAATCTTTCAAAATGTTTTGCAATGACTAAAACATCAAACATGTAATAGGAATTCCATTTAACCCCCAAGGACAGACAATAGTGGAAAAAAGCAATCATATCTTAAAGTTAATGTTACAAAAAAAAGGGGGGGGGGACATGGAGGAGAATCTGCTAGAGATAAGCTATCAAAAGCCCTATTTACCTTAAATTTTCTTAATCAACAGCAATCTTCTAAAACCAGAACAGCAGAAAGACAATGGAGAAAAAACAAACAAGAGAAGGGTGAAAAATGTGGACAACCAACATATTGGAAAAATGAGACAACCAAAAAATGAGAAAAGGCAGAAATAAAGATTTGAGGCTGAGGTTTTACTCTTATCATGACAGAAACAGGAGAACAACACTGGATTCCCTCCAGAAGGATCAATCTAGAGTCAAGAATGCTGGCAAAATTTAAATTATGGACATGGTGGCTTCCTGTTAGAGTAATTAAAAGTAGAGTATTAGGTCAAGGTAAGATACCCTATCATAATTACACTTAGTGGGCATACATTACCAATACACCTCTCTTAGAAGTGTTAACCTGGGCAGATGAGTCTTATCCAACTTATCTTAATCACTCATATCATTTTCCCAGTGATGTAGACTTACAGTTACCCTTAAAACCTGATGAAGGGAAAATTATAGAAAATTTAACTTTAATTTTCATAGACTGCCCACTTTGTATTGGATATGATCCTGCATGCATGCAGCCTCAACAAAGAGAAATCAAACTAGAATTTATGTTCTCATTTTCCCTTCTTTACCATATAAATCAGAAGATATGATTAATCTTACATGCCCTTTTCAAAACTGACTACTAAATGACAAATGGCATATATGTCATGATTTTCCAGAGGTTGTGATGTTTAATGATTCCTATGGAATTGAAAAGGATTGGGCCCTTATAGGGATGCCAAAACCTTTTGAAAATACAACCATATCTTGGTCCATTAATAATTAAACCATAACAACTAATGACAGTTACCCTTATTTCTGGAATTTTGGTAATACGGTATCTATTAACAGCTCAATAAATTGGATATATCAAGGAAGATTTATCCCACAACCATGGTATACTAAATTTAATAAAACACAAAATTATTTATGGAGAATATTTTGGGAACTGTTCCAGTATTCTAATGGCAAACCAATAAAGCGAATGTTAGTAGTTTAACAAAGAAATCAACTCAATTCCTTACAGTATGTGTATGAAATCCTGTAGTTTTTATCCTAGGAAAAGTGACTTTTGGTGAAAGAAACACTAGCTGCTCCAATTGTTCTCTATTTCCCTGTCTCTAGAATTCATATTTGAAGGAAAATCAAATGCTCTTCATACCAAGAAGAATAAAAATACTAGGGCTACCAGTCCAGATAACCAGACATTGGCAGCTGTCTGCAGAATCCCAGTTGCTGTGGCACTTCATTGACCATTATTTGAAAAGAACTAAAAGACTGATTGGACTTTTGATGCAGGAAAGTTGTGACTAATTGGCATTATAACTGCCACCGCTGTTGCTGGAACAGCTCTACATCAGGGGGTACAGACACAACAATATGCTAAAGACTGGTATAAAAATGCAAGTGAAATGTGGCACAGCCAATCTCACATTGATATGGAACTGAACAATCATATAAATGATCTTGAAATGGCTATTGTGCATTTGGGAAATCAAATCTATAATCTGAATTTGTTAAGAGCTCTTAAATGTGATTGAAATGAAAGTTCTTTTTGTATTACTCCTTTGCCTTATAATAAAAGTGTGCATGATTGGGAAGAAATAAAAAATCAATTGATTGGATATAAACATTATATTTTTTTAGATATTTTAGAGTTGCAGAAAAAGGCACTGAGCATGTCTCAAAATGAGTTGCAAGAAACTCCTGGAGAAGAATATTGGGATGAACTAACTGAAAATCTTAAGGCTGTTAACCTGCTTCATTGGTGGAATCAAAAAACAGTCCAAATATCATTTTGGATTGGTTTGGGAATAATTGTCTTGTGCAATATAATAATCTGTGTTTTTAAAAGTAGAATTGTTGCTTATATTCATAAAGAAAATGGAAAATTGAACATGATTAATGCATTGATGTTATGAAATTTAAGCTTGAAAAATTAGTTAAAATTTATATATTTACTCCTTATAAAGGCTCGAAAGCTTGACTGGTAGTCAATGATGGGTAAGATTCTCAGAGGAGAACAACCTAAGACAGGCACAGTCACAAGAGCATGAGGAAGAAGACAAGAGTGGTGAGAAACCACCTTGTATTATCATGTATTAATCAATTCCATTTATTTTAACCTTGATCTTTAATTAATCAAAAAGGAGTAAATGAAAGAGTTCTTACAAAACCATAGCCCATGAAAGAAAAACAGACCACCTTGGTATGCATGGGACAGGCACCACAAGTCTTAAGGCATTAAGATAAAATCTGGTATGTGCCTGGTGGAGCAGCACTCAGTGCTTCTAAGGATATATCTAGTTAATGTAAAGATAATGCTAACAAGTTCTATTACATGGCAGAATGCATGACGGTGCAACCTTTAACCTTGGACTATACCCTAAGTTACTGATGTTAGTAATGTATAAAATGACACAGATCCATTACCCCTGCACATGTTCATTTGTATGCTCTTTGTTCTAATGGCTAATAAATGCCATGATGGTTTGTGCAGTGGTACACTTCTCCCTGAGGGCGGAGGGTCCTCTGACCCCGGCTATCTCATATTTCTTTCTCATTCTTTTCATCTGTGGCACCACTTTCATGGTCCTAGCTCCTGAACATCAACAGATTTCAACCACAAAACAAAATGATGTATAGTAAAAGGCAAAAACCACAGTTGAAAGAGGCAGAACAATCATGAGAATCAGAGTAAGATATGGGAGAGATTTAGGGCTTATCCAATTGGTAATTTAAAATAATTATGGATGCTATACTAAAGGTCATATAAGGATAAACTGGACAACATGCAAGAACAGATGGGTAATGTTAGCAGAGAGGCAGAAACTCTAAGAATGAATCAAGAGGAAATGCTAGAAATTTAAAACATTGAGTTTGAATAATAACTTTTTGTGGTGGGTTCACCAGCAGATGGACACAGCAAAGGAAAGAATCAATGAGTTTAAAGATATGTCAACAGAACTTAACAAATTACAAAGCAAAAGAAAAAGAATAGAAATGATGGAACAGATTATCTAGAACTGTCAGACAATTTCCAAAAGTGTAAGATATGCATAATTGGAATACAAATAGAGATTAAAGAGAAAGGAACAGAAGAAATATTTTAAATTGCAATGCCTGAAAATTTTTCAGCATTAAATTACAGACAACAAACCACAGATTCAAGAAGTTCAAAGAACACCGGGCAGGATAAATAACAACAACAACAAAAAAAACACTACAAATTATTACATCATATTCTAACTGCATTAAATTATGGACAAAGAGAAAATCATGAAAGAGCCAGTGAGGGAAAACACTTTACTATAGAGTGCTGTTGAAGCTCTTAACATGATGGCATAAACTTCCTTCCAGAAACCATGCAAACAAGAAGAGTGTGGAGTTAAATATTTAAAGTGATGAAAGAAAAAACACCAGACTAAAATTCTATATCTAATGACGTTTCCCTCAAAGGTGAAGGACAAATAAACACTTTTACTCTGGCCAAAAAAAAATTGAATTTGTCACCAGGAAACAAATGCCCTGAAAGAAATGTTAAAAGAAATTCTTCACAGAGATGGAAAATGATATCAATAAGCCAATCATATATGCAGAAACAAAGGAAGGGCACTATAGAAGGAATAAATGGTGGTAAAAACAACATCTTTTCTAAACTCTCCTAACACATAAAAATTTGCTTAAATTAAAAATAGCAGAAACATATTAGATGATTACTGCTTATGATAATTGTAATAAATTACAGCAATGTTTTAAGGGACAGGAAAGGAATGGAACAGTCTGTTATAAGGTACCCACATTATCCATAGCCAATGCATGTTATTTATAAGTGGTCTAGATCAGTTATAAATGTATATTGCAATCCCTAGAAAAACAACTGAAAAATAGTTAAAAGAAGTGTCATTGATATGAAAGAGAGAGAGAAAATGGAATCATATAAAATGCTCAAATAAAACCAGGGAAGGCAACAGAGAGTAGAAGACACTAAAAGAAGCAAATAACAAGTGTAAAGAATAGAAAATTGTTATAAATATGGTAAATACTAAGTAAATGGCATCAACAATCACTTTAAATGTGAATGGCCTAAATAAACCAATTAAAAGGAAGAGACTATGAGAGTGGATAAAAAAGAAGATCCAACTTTATTTTGATATGTAGTCTATAAGAAATCCACTTTACATATAAAGGCACATAAGGATAAAAAGTAAATGGATAGAAAAAGATATACCATGAGAGTATTAATCAAAAGAAATCTGAGGCAAACATGTTTATTCCAAGAAAGGCTGATTTCAAAGCAAGAAATAATATCAAGAATAAAGAGGAGAATAAAATAATAATGAAGAGGTCAATTTCCAAGATGACATAAGAGTATGAAAGTATAGGTACCAAGTATCAGAACATCAAAATATGTAAATCAGAAGCTGGTAAAACTGCAAGGAGAAATAATCAAATCCAATATTTTAGGTGGAGATGTCAGAACCCCCTCTAGCAGCAGGTGACAGATAAAGCAGGCAGAAAATCTATAACTATATAGTTGATCTGAACTGCACCATCAATCAACTAGATTTAATTGACCTTTATAGAACACCTCAACCACATGATAGAATAAACATTTCATCTAACTCATAAGGAACACTCACCAGTACAGATCAAATCTGCCCCATATAATGCACCTTAACTAATTTAAAAGAATAAAACTCATGCAAAGTATTCTCTCAGACAACAATGGAATTAAATTAGAGATTAATGATGAAAGACAGCTGAAAAAAAAAACAACAAAAATACTTGGAAATCATTCAACACTTTTCTAAATAACACAAGGTCAAGGGAAAAGTCTCAATAGAAATTTTGAAATATGTCTAAGTGCAAAACATTATTTAACATGTCAAAATTTGTGAGATGCAGCAAAAGCAAGCAGTGCTTAGAGGGAATTATATAGTACTGGATGTGTGTATTAGCAAAGAAGAAAGATCTAAAATCAATAATATAAGCTCCATCTTAGCACACAAGTTAAATCCAAATTAAGCAGAAGAAAAGAAATGGTAGCAGAGAATAAATCAATGAACTAGAAATCAAGAACCATTAAAAAAATCAATGAAACAAAAATCTGGTTCTTTGAAATGATCAATAATATTTATAAAACTTCTAACCAGTTTACCCTCCTTTAAGAATGAGAGAAGACAGAAATTATTAGTTTTGGAAATGAAAGAGGGGCCATCACATTAATCCCATTGACATTATAAAGATACCAAAAGAATATTATGAACCAGGGTATGCCCACAAATTTTGTAGCTTAGAACAAATGGAAAAGTCCTTGAAAGACCAATACACCAAAACACACAATAGAAGAAATAAATATTAAACAAATTGAATCAACTATTAAGAACATTCCAAAGCAGAAATTACTAGATCCACTTCATTTCACTGGTGAGGTCTCATAAACTTTTAAAGAAGAAATGATACCAATATCTGCAAATTCTTTCAGAAAATAAATCAGAAAGAATACTTCTTAACTCATTCTATGAGGTAAGCATTGTGCCTTTACCAAAATCAAACAATAATATTAATAGGATGAAAAATTAAAAACCAAAATCTCTCAAAATGCAAAATTGGAGAAAAAAGAAATAAAACTATCTTTTCTCTCAGATGACATAATTGTCAGTATAGATAAACCCAAAGAATTAATAATAAAAAACCTTGAAACTAAAATCTAATAATAATACATGTAAAAAATATGTGCAAGACCTATATAAGGAAAACTGTGAAACTAATAATAGAAATAAAAATGATCACAATAAATGAAGAGAAATTCCATATTCATAGAGGGGAAGACTCAATATTTTTAAGATATCAATTTTTCCCAACCTGATCTCTACATTTAATGCAGTCTCAATTGAATTACTAGGAACTTATTTGTGTATTTCAAAAAACCTATTCTAACATTTATATAGAAAGGCAACAGAATCAGAATAGTCAACAAAATACAATGTTAGAGGACTGGTTTCTTATTTCAAGACTATAAATCACAGTAATCAAGACTGTGTGGCAAATATCAGTGAAGCAAAATAGAGATCCCGGAAACAAATCCACAGAAATATGGTCAGCTGGCCTTTGTTAATAAAACAAAGCAATTTACTGGAGAAAGGAAAGCTTTTTCAATAAATGATGCTGGGAAAACAGGACATCTGCCTGCAAAACAATGAATCTAGACACAGACTTTATGCCTCTAACAAAAATGAACACTAATTGGATTACTGACCTAAATGTAAAATGAAAAACAATAAAATTGCTAGACAATAACAGGAGAGGGGCCGGTTCGATAGCCCAGTGGATAGGGCGCCGGCATACCACATGGGAGGCCCCGGGTTCAATTCCCGTGGACCTCTCCTAGCGGGCAGCCCGCCTTGAGAATGGCAAGCCACCATGGGGGGGCCGGAGCCTCCATGGGCAGGGCAAGAAGCTGCCACAGACATGGCAAGAGCCACCACGGGCAGGGCAGGTAGCCCGCGGATGGAGCGCAGCCAGCCACCCGCAAACTGAAAGCAGGCCATGAATGGATGCAGAGACCGCCCACAAGCGGGGAAAGCCGCGCCTGCGCAGTGACCACTCTCAGCGCGTCGCCGCAGCGGGGGGAAGGGGAGATATGTAATAAAATAAATAAATTAAAAAAAAATAACAGGAGAAAATCTAGGTGACCTTCAACTTGTTGATGACTTCTTAGATACAACACCAAAAATGATCCATAAAAAATAAAGATGAATTGGATTTCATCAACATTAAAATCTTCTGTTATGTCAAAGATACTGTTAAAAGAATGAAACACAAGACACATACTCGGAGAAAATATTTGCAAAACACATATCTGACAAAAGACTTGTATTAAAAATACACAAAAAATTTCTTAAATTAAGCAATAAAAAACAAACAATCCAACTTAAAAATGGGCAAAAGGCCTGGGCAGACACTGCTACAGATGACAATAAGGATAAAAAGGGTGCTCAACATCATATGTCATTAGAGAATTATAAAATAAAACAATGATATTCTACCATACATCTATTAGAATGCCTAAAATCCAAAACACTAACAATACCAAATTCCAGTGAGGATGTGGAGTAACAGGGACTTTCATTGTGGGTGGGATGTAAAATGGTACAGCCACTTTGGAAGAGTTTGGCAGTTTCTTACAAAGCTTCAATCCATCAATCATGCTCCTAGGTATCTACCCAAATGAGTTGAAAAACCATATCCACACAAAAAACTGCACACAAATGTTTACTGCAGTTTTATTCATAATTTT
This sequence comes from Chaetophractus vellerosus, assembly GCA_004027955.1. Taxonomy (NCBI): domain Eukaryota; kingdom Metazoa; phylum Chordata; class Mammalia; order Cingulata; family Chlamyphoridae; genus Chaetophractus; species Chaetophractus vellerosus. The sequence continues at coordinate 6,354 of PVKH010015100.1, read as the reverse complement.
TAAAAAGTGTAATTAAATAAGATGTTCTTAAATATACAAATGGATAAACACAGTGATACATCCATACAGTGGACTATTTTATTCAGCAGTAAAAATGAGGGGCCAAACCATAGAAATACATGGAAGAAACTTTGATAAATATTGTTAAGTGAAAGAAGCCAGTCTGAAGAGGCTAAATATTGTATACTTCCAACAATGTGACGTGCTTCAAAAGACAAAGCCGTAGAGATAATAAAAAAATATCAATGGAGTCAAGTAGTTTAAGAGGAGGGAAGGAGAGATGCATAGGTAGAGAACAGAGCAGTTTCACAGCAATGAAACTGCTGTGTATTATATTCTAATGATGTATACATGGTATTATGCATTTGTCAAATTCATGAACTCCACAACACAAACACTGCACCCTAATGTAAATTATGGATGTTAATCAATTATAACAAGTCAATATAGTTGGTCAAGTGTAAAAAATGTACAACCTTAATGAAAGATGTTAATACTAGAGAAAACAATGTGTGGAGGAAAAGCAGGTTTATGAGAACATTCTGTATTATCTGCACAATTTTTTTAAAATCTGAAACTACTCTTTTTTAAAAAGTTAGACTGTATTGGCCATGTAAACACATCCTTTCTCAGGAGGATCTAGCCTTCCTCTCATTCAAAGAGTCTTTATGTTTGTAAAATGTTCCTAGCATTAGAATTGCATGAAGGTCCATGACTTTCACTGTGGTGATTCAGGTCAGAATTTTGTTCACCAGATCTAGAGTTTTTCTGCTCGTACAAATCAAGTAAGACTTTAGTAATTTGACCATCCATTTCAGTTCTAGGAACACCCTGATCATCTAGCTAATGACAATGATATTGGCATCCCATACCATTCTGATTACCGCTAACAGTCTGATTTCTATTACACAAACCATGTCTACCTTGTCTTTGCAATTAAGTATCAACACATGGACTTTGCCAACCTGGAAATCCTAACTGATTTAAAGAGACCAGTGTAAATGCAGTGTTTATCACTGTAATTTCTGGCCATGTCAGAGATTTCACAGATCCCAGGGCTTTTCTCAATAATGTATTTCTCAATATTGTGTCCATAGCCCTGCCCTTCTCTCCAATATCAGGGAGCCAGCTAGAGAAAAGTCTGGTATCTCTGAGGCATTTTTGATCATCTTTGTGGGAGAGGATTTTCACAGAGACTCCTGACTTACCAATCCCCAGATTTTGTTACATCTCTGGCTCATTTATTTTAGGCACTGGATTTGTGAGGGACAAAAAAAGAATGTATTTCACAAAACACTTGATGAAGAAATATTTGCTAGACTCTCCCATGGAACATAGTAACATGGTGGATATATAGGATCTTACATGATAAATCCATTCTAGCATTCCAATATTTGTAAGCCTTTCAATACCTTCCTCAAGAGTAACAAGAAAGTTCAAAATTTCAGTTTAATTTCATAATAAATGGGCAAAAACTTGAACAGACATCTCTCCAAATAATATATATAAATGGCCACAAAGCACATGGACATTTGATCAACATCATTAGCCATCAGGTAAATGCAAATCAAAACCACAATGAGATACTATTTTACACCCATTAGAATGCAAATATAAGAATCTTCTTTCAGGATCTGTAACCAAGGTACATCAATAGTACAGAGTGTTGATAGTGGAGAAATATATGGGGAAAATGTACCTAAAACATACTACAATGGGATATGAATGTGTTTTGTTGTCATAAGAATGTTTTCCTCAACAGATAGAGGCTTGCACAGCAGCTAACAAAATAATAAACTCCCATCCTGGGAAAGCTCTTTTAACAACTCAAATAAAATGGCAAAGGTTTCTGGAAAATATAAGTGTTCCAACCCAACTCCTGAAAGGCATGGGTCAAGGAGGCTGCAAGACCAAAGGACATACCTGGTACAGTGTCAGACACAATCTTTATTTATTGGGACTTACAGACAGGAGAGGGTCTCCAAAGGCAGTGGATTGGAGAATGAAGATAGCACACCACAAAGAGGAGGAAACTGAGGAGCAATATATAGGGTCTCAGAACAAAGATATTTCATAACAGAGTTTCTCCTAGGGTCACATGAAGAACATAAATGGGGCCTGGTGATGTTACTGTAGGAAGGAAGTTTATAGCCTGGAGAAAATTACAGTCTGTGATACCATACATAAAGTCTTCTGCTCCTTTTATTTGAACCTATAATTAGCACTATACCCATTAAAGATATGTCCCAGAGACTTAAATCTTCCCACTGTTCATATGCTAGTTGAGCACTGAACCTCAGCAGAGTTGTAGCTGATACCTACTCCCTAGTTCATTGGACTCACTCAGGAAAACTAACAAAAGGATGATGTTGGACAACATCCTTCCCAAAAGCAGAGAGCATCTATGACTGCAAGCAAGACAGTTCCATCCATCTCTCCCATGGAATCTGAGTCCCCTCTCAATCTGAAGCAATGTGGGCATCATCACTCCAAAATCCTCAAGATTGAGGAATGAACAAATATAAGGGAGAATGAAACCTGGACTAAAGTAGACTTATTATTATTCTAGAATGGAAGAACTTGTAACATTGATATAAAGACATTGGTCACCAGAGGTTCTAATGGAAGGGAGAGAGAAAAATAGGTTTTACATGGGGTATTTTGGGGACATTGAAATTGTTCTACAAGATATTGCAATGATGAATGCAAACCATTTCACATTTTATCGAAGTGTATGAAATTGTGCTTTGCAAAGTGTAAACCATATTGTAAACTATAGACTATGGTTAGTAGTGAGCCTTACCTTGGAATATTTGATAACCTATGTCCCCAATGTATCAGGGTTAGAGTCATTTATAATTTTCCTACACATGGTTCTTCTTCCCTTTTTATTTGAATCTATAGGTAGCACATCTGTACATTGTTTCCCTGTGAGTAGGTCTGTTACATTTTAACTTCTGTCCTGGTCATGAAGGCAGCTACTGTGCTCCAGGTTTTGTTTCTTTTAAGGAACAGGAACCCATGGTTTGAGCTCCCATAATAAGTCATCTTAAGGCAAGAAAATAGGTCTATATGCCAAGTCATCAATCTTAATGCTTGTACATATTTAACTTAATTCTGTGAAAAGGAAACTTAGTCTAATTATAATTAATGCCTGAAAACTTCTTAATACTCATGCATGGCCTCTCTCTAAGCCAAAATCAGCAAATAAACACACTTCCTTCCCTACAATGTTGGAAATGACTGCTGGGGTTGAACCTCCCTGGCACCAAGGGATTATTACCAAGCACTAACCAGCAACACATTTAAAAAAAGACCTTGGCCAGTTTTTATAGCTAAGAGGTTGCAAAGTGAATCGGGATGTCATTCCAGAGGTTACAGTTATGCAGATCTCAGACAGATTTCACGAAGGTCACAGGAAACAAAGCTTCAAACAAGAGTGCACCTAGGCCCTGAAAACAGGTGCACCATGAGGCTCCACAAGCAGGTGAGATACCCAGGCCCTGCATACGGGTATGCTGCCAGGCCTCATGGGTGAGAGAGCCACCCAGGCCTTGTGAGCCATGCAGAAAGCTGATGACATAACAGGTGAGTGACACAAGGGAAAGCCAAGACAAGACACTTGAAAAAAACAGGAACTAATGTGGTGCAGGCAGTAGGATGCCTCTTTCCCACATCAGACATTTTGAGGATCAAATCTCAGTGAAGACAGGAGAAGAAGGATGAGAAGAGAGGGAAGGAAACGGACACTGAGTTGCCCAGAAAATGGACACAAAAACAGCAAAAGGGGTATAAGGGAGTAAGATATGGACTATAGTTAGTAGTAATACTTTGACAATGCTTTTTCATCATTTGTTAGCAGATGTTTCACAACAATGCAAAGTATTTGTGGTGGGATGATGTGTGGGAGCCCTGTATGATTTCATGCATGTTTGTTTCTTAAGTTCACAATGTTTACTGAACACTTGTTGTTTGTCTATGTTCATGTATGAATGATATGCTTCAATAAATTGTTCTTTTTTTTTAGAAAAAGAGTGTTCATGAAGGCTCTAGGACATCCAGACCCCAGAAGCAAAGCATAGAACCTCAATAAATCAGCATCCCTTTTGTGGGCTCTATTTGGGAATATATGATAACCTATTTCCCCAATATAATAGTTATACTCATCTATAATTCCTCTAATCATTTTTCTATTCTTTTTCATTTGAACCTATAACTTTCAATGTACCTCTTAAGTTTATCTCTTAGAGACTTAAATCATCAGATTGTTCACATGCCAGTTGAGCCCTAGATCTCAGCAGAGAGTGACCAACTCCTACTATCCAGTACTTCAAGCTTTCCTTGGACAACCAATAAAATGATGATGATGGACAAGTCCCATCCCAAGAAACAAGGAATTTCTACAACTGCAAGCAAGCAACATTAAATAATAATAATAATAATAATAATAATAATAATAATAATAATAAAAGAATGGTTGCTATTAAATTAATTTGAAAATAAGATTTGAAGACATTGTGGAGAGACAGGAACACTCAATCATTGCTGGTGACAATGTAAACTCATGTGGCTGCTTTGGAAGACAGTTTGACAAATTCTCAGAAATCTGGTTATAGAATTATCTATGATCAGGCAATCCCACTGCTAAGAATATACCCAAAAGGGTTGAAAGCAGGGATTCAAACAGATATTTGCACACTGATGTTCATAGAGGCATTGTTCATATTTGCCAAAACATGGATGGATGCAACCCAAGTGCCCATCAACCAGTTAATGGATAAATAAAATGTGACATATATACATATATATAATGAAATATTGTATAGATGTAAAAAGGAATAAAGTCTTGATACATACTACAACACGAAAATGCCTTGAAGACATTGTGTTGCATGAAATAAGCCAGACACAAAAGAACAAATATTGAATGATCTCATTGATTTGAAGCAATTAGAAAAAGCAAATTCACAGATTCAGAATATATGTTTACATGGAATGAGGTGGAGATAGAGAAAGAGAACATAAGGCTTAAATTGTACAGTATTCCCATTTGGAATGGTGGAAATGTTTTCATAATGGATGGAGAAGAAAGTAGTACAAACTTGGGAAGGCACTTAGCACTGAAATATATATCTGAATATGATTAAAAGGGTAAATATTTGATTGTATATATGGTAACAGACTACAATATTCAAAAACAAATCCATGAACTCCACTACACAAAGAATCCTAACTTAAACCATGGGCTTTAATAGTAAAATTATAAAAATGGACTCTCATTAATTGTAACAAATATTCTACATCAAATCAAAGTGTTGGTGGTGGAGTGGTATATGTGAATCCTGTATTTTATGCATGATTGTTCTGTAAACCCATGACTTCTCTATTAAAGGAAATAAAACACCTTACATATAGAGGTAGGAAGATAAGAATTACAGAAGACTTCTTATGTGACATTATAAAAACAAGAGAAGAATGGAATGGATATTTAAATTGTTGGAAGAAAAAGAATCCTAGAATCCTATATTCAGCAAAAGTATCTTTCAAAGTTAAGAAGAAATATGACTTTCGCAGATAAACAAAAACTAAGGAAACTCATTAACACCTTATCTGAAAAGCAAGAAATATTAAAAGAAGCTCTTCAGGAATGAGAAACTATTTGGACATAAGCTCAGAATTTTGGAAAGGAGGGATGAGCATCAGAGAAGGAATGAAAGTAAAATAAAATACTTTATTTTATTTTAATTGGTGTTAAAAAATAACTGGCTAAAGATATATAACAAAAATTAATTTGGTGAGTATAGTATATGGAAAAGTGAAAATGAATGACAGCAATGTCATAAGAGATGGTAAAGTGGAATTGGGAATGCTCTGAGGAGAGACACTACATGTGCAACAGCATAGTGTTATTTGAAGGTGTTCTTAGATTAGTTGTAAATGTGCATTGCAAACCCTAGAGTAACCACTTAAAGGATTTTAAAAAGAAGTATAATTGATATGCTAATAGATGAGAGGAAATAAAGCCATGAAAAATGCTCAATTAAAACATGAGAAGGCAAAAGAAGAGAGGAAGAGAAAAAAGAATAAATGCAAGGATAATAAAGTTACAAATATTAATTATTAATCAAATTATATGAATATTCATTGTAAATGTGAATTTTAAATGTGAGTGGTCTAAACAAGTTAATTAAAACACAGACGCTGTCAAAGTAGATTAAAAAAATAACACCCAACTATATGTTGAGTACAAGAAACCCAATTTATATTTAATAGCTCAAAGGTAAGTCATGTTGATATATGTATTCTTCATAGAGTGTGACACAAATAGTATTATACCCCTGTTGTTCCCCCCCC
>PVKH010015099.1:0-15813 GCA_004027955.1 Chaetophractus vellerosus | reverse complement strand
CTTTCCTGCTCATGACCCCGATTCTCACCAGCCAGAGGGAGCATGTCTTTGCCTTTATCATTGCCTTGCTTTTTGAGTTAGGTTTAAATGTGTGTGTGTGCATGTATTTTTAAAGAAGTTTTAGACTACAGAAAATTTACTTAAAAATATAGGGGATTCCTATATACCCCACCTTCTCCCCCTCCTCCACTTTCTTCCATTAACAACAACTTTCATTAGTGTGGTACATTTGTTACAATTGACGAACACATATTGAAGCATTGCTACTAACCATGGTCTATAGTTTGCATTATAGTTTACACTTTGTACTGCACAATTTTATAGGTTTTGACAAAATGTATGCTGGCCTGTATCTGTCATTGCAATGTCATTCAGGACAATTCCAATGTCCCCAAAATGCCCTATATTCCACCTATTCTTCCCTCTCCTTCCCCTTAGAACTTCTGGTGACCACTGTCTTTAAATCAATGTTACAAGTAATGTTGACTGTGCATATACATTCTTTTCTTACTTTTTTTTCCAGTCCATGTTTCTGTTTTAGATTCAGCCACCTTCATGTGGTTGGGTTGTGTTCATTTTCACTAATACATTAATTCCATTGTAAATTGACTGCTAATTTAATTATCTCATTTCCTCCTGAATATCATTTCAAATATTTACAGATTTAAATTTATTTTTTTATTTATTTAATTTTTTATTTTATTGTCAATGAGTAACATTGCTGGGCATTAAATTATACATGCCTTCAGCTTTTCTAGCTACTTCCAAATTGTTTTCCAACGTGATTGTAACAATTTACATTAACACCAAGAACATGTAAGAATTCCTGTTATTCTACATTCTTAATATAACTTAAAAAAATTTTGTCAATCTGGTGGTTGGAAAATGTTAGCAAGCTCATTATAATTTTAGTTTGCATTTATTTGATTCAAAACTTTAATCCATTTTAATCTGTTTCTTGGACATTTTCCCCTTCAAAACTTTTGCCCATTCTTCTATTGTTTCTAGTGTTTTCAATAGAGAAAACATGATATATTCACCAAACCTTTTTTCCTCCTCCTGATAAAACAACTATAGTATATACATGTGTAATTTTGTATGTGTGTGTGTCTGAATTCTTGGCAATGGGGTGTGGGTGGATATTTACCATTTCCAGGACTGGGCCTTTAACTTCTTGTGTGGTTTGCCACATTTTCTCTATTTCATCATTATCCATAAAAGTCTGGAAGATTTAGAAGAGGAAATCAGACCATAGGTGATAATGAGCCATTTTAAGAGAACCTGTTCTCTGAACCACTACTTGGAAGACCAACTTTCCAATAACAAATGCATGGAAATATGTATGAGATTTTTGGAAAGTTTGCTATAGCAGTTAGTCAACACTAACTCATATAGGAGTCCTCTCTTCATTTTATTCATGTATTCTGGATACTAGACTTGTTTCACTTTATGTGTGGGAAATATTTCCTCCTCAATTTTGACTGGTGTCTCACACTCCTTCTAGAGTCACTTTATAACAAAATGTCTTAGAGAGAGGCACGTTTGACAGTCATATCTTTGTCCATTTGTGTCTTGTTTAGAAATATATACCCACCATGAGATCATAGAAACATATGCTATTTTCCTCTAAATGTTTTGAAATTTTACCTTTCAAATTAAAGTCTTTAATCCATCTGGAATTGAGTTTTGTGTTTTGCATTGGAAGGGATCTAAGCTTGCTAATTTTTCCTTATGGATAAAAAATTCTCTGTAACATGCACTGGCTTTGAAATACATGAATTTTTACTTCCTTATGGATGTTATCTATTGATTGTTATTTAGTAAATTACATTATCAGATTTTTCTAATGCTTTATCAAGATCAATTTTGATAAATTATATTTCTAATATATTGCTGGATTTGGTTTATCAATATTTTGCTAATATTTTTACATCTATATTTGTGGATGAGATTAGCCTATAAATGCCTTGTTTTATTCATAATACTTTTTAAATATGGCTCTTTTCTGTTTCTGATTATTACCAGATGCTTGCTTGTATTACTATTTTTTTCAAATTACTATTAAAACATTCCCTATTATTTTTTCCTCTTCCTTTGTATTTAGTATCTTTTAATCTTCTGTTTTATGTGAATGTTTTTTGTTATTCTTGTACCTTTTATGTTGAAGGCTTAGCTCATGATTTATTAACATTTCTTATTGCTCAATAATCTTTACACTTATAAATCTCAACACATACTACTTCAGTGGCACATATTTTAAATATTTTATTAATCATTTAGCTTTAGTTATATTTTAAATTTGTATTATGATTTATGTTTTTATCCTAAATTTAAATAGAAATCTGTTTCCTTTTCAATTCACAAAGATTTGTTTTTATTGTTGATATCAAGTCTAATTTCTTTGTGATTAGTGATTCTGTTTTGTTTTATGTCAATTTTTGAAAATGTTGAGATTTACCTAATGGGAATTATATGATCTGCAAGGGTTTTCCCTATATCTTACAGGGCTGAGACCCACTGTCCTCACTCAGTTCTCCTCTACTTCCTCAAAGTTGACTCATGATTCCTTACCTGTCCACAATTTGAGGAAAAGCATAGAAGAAAAACAAATTGTAACATATTGAAAAATGTAGAACCCTCACCATGGCAGTGACACATAATATGCTCTGTCTTCTGCATGACCCTTTATAGAAAGGATTGTGGCAAACAAGCTGACATTATGTCACATTCATAGTACATGTTTAAAGAAAGACCAAAATATTTTTCTGCCAAAATAGCATTATGCAATTTAGACATGATGATACATTTGCTATTGAAATATAACATCATAGCAAGGTGTTATCAAGAGAAGGCAGAGGTTGAAAAAAGTTGCTTGAGAGACTACTTTCTAGAACTGTACAGACATATTTTGCTCTGATGTAATACTCCCCAATTCCTCCTTTCTCTACCTGAAAGCCTAGCATTAGCTACTACTTCTTCTTCTTTGAGACATGTAGTCTAACCACTGCCCTCCAAGAGAATGGCTTTCTTTAATGAAATCTCAAAGCAATTCTTTTTTTTTTTTGTCAATATTCTGATATCTTGGGAAAATTAACTTCAGTTTCTTGTTATGTAAATTGGGACTTAAAATAACATTCTGCTTCATGTGATTCTTGTGAGCACTAAGTGGGATAACGTTTGCAAAACACTTGGAAGAATGCACAGAGCATAATGGTCATAATTCTTGGTAATCACAAATTATCAGATTTTGCTATTTTCGTTCCTGCATGATTTGTTTTCAGTGATTCCTGTAGTTTTCATGAACAAACAATAAGATATAAAGCAATTGAAACAAAAAATCGTGGCACAGTTTATTTTTAAATTAGCTAGGCCAGATGGGACACTCAAAGTTCTGTCCTATCTGGTGTGGAATCTAGAGATAGTCTATTGTCTTTTATCCAATTTTGAGTATGTCCAAGTATTGAGTTGCAGATTTCCTTTCTAACACCACCAAGTGTCCAGCCATTAGACTTAATGGGCAGGATTCATCATTTATTTCCCTACCAGAATTTTACAGCCCTCTTTTGGGCACAGATTGACAATAATGATTAGTTCCTTCCAGCAACTCTGCCTTGCTCCCCAGAGACTGGTTACCGTGTCTTCAAAGATATGCAACTATCGTCCCATAATTTCATGTGCATGTTCTTTTATGATTCTATGGTTCTTCTTTTTATAGGGCAGAGTAATTTAGGGTTGCAAGATGACCTTGGACTTCTGTTTCCCATTCCTCAAACTAACTACATCTCTGCATAAAAGCTGGCACATGGGAAGGGTTCATGAAGAGAAGCTCCTAGACTTCTACCAGGGCACTTGGTACAAAAGAGGCTGGCAGTAATTTTTCTAGGGTTAAAGGAACGTGAGACAATAGAATCAGCCAGGGGGGTGAGCGTAAGGGAACTATCCTGACTGGCAATGTGCAATCCTGGACGTGCCCTGGGCTTCTCCATTAGGGCCTACCTGGAATAGGGAGTGTGACTCCTCTCCACCATCCTCCATCATACCAGAGATGCAGCCGTGGAGCTGGGCGGAAAACAATCCTAGTGACTGGCCATCTCTCTGCCTCTTTCTGGGCAATCGTTTTATTTCATATCCCAAAACCCTGGCCAGTTTTTCCAGGAAGGGAACAGAATTCAATTTATTTCACTGGCAGTTATCAGGGTCTGGAATTTCTTTCTAGTTTCTGTTTGGCTTGGACACCATTACAGATACATGGTATAACTTCTTTCATCCAGGCCCTTCTTAGTCCAGGTGCCCAGATCACAGTCCAAATTGTCTGCCTTCTTCCTTTTGACTGGTTTGATTTACAGTATTTTTGTAAGTGGGAGGGAGAATTGTATTTCCTATTTGAAGGTGGCAAGATCAATATTTCAAAAGTCTTTAAATGTAAATGAATAAGTTGTATTTTTAAAGAAGCAGAACATCTGGGAAACAAGTTTTATTGTTTAAACATATGGTGCCCCATTAATGGAGAATCACTATGTTACAAAATGAAACAACAAAAAAGTTATAGTGTTTAGGATTACAAAAAGAGATAGAAGCCAAATACATTGGGTTGAAATGAAATTGGTGCCTTTTATTATTTAAAATAATGAGACACAGCCACACACTTTACATTACTAAGAACTATGTATTGGAAGAGACGGGAAATAGAGAATTCTGTTTGGAAATGGATTGTTTAGCACTTTGAGAAGTGCCATAAAAGCTGTGTATTGCACTTTGACTACCTCTGTAACAGTCCTTGGGATTAGACATTGGTGTTTATTGGTGTTAGGGGCTTTGAACAGAGCAGAGACAGACTGAGAAAAACATCACCTCAATCAGGAAGTAATTAGATAATAACAGACTAAGGTGTTGCTTCTCAAAGGAGGTTGAGAATAAAATGAGTAAAACTAAATGGGCCACAATGAGAACAGGTGGTGGTAGGGGAGGTCTCTGGAGACACACAGCCATCAGTGTGGCAGAAGGCACAGGAAGAGTTCCCACAACGTGGTGAGAGCAGCCGGCCAGCGGGGCCTCGACTTGCCTGGCACAGCCAACCCAGTGAGCAAGCATCAGAGCCATTCATCCATGCCCTCTTCACTACAGAGCTCTCCATGTTTCTCTAAAGACGAACAACTACCATTCCACTTTCTTCTAAGTTTAGGAATTGCTGAGGACACTCATGCCTCTTCCCTGATGGACCAAAGGCCAGGGCTCATTTCTGATGGAAGCACCTCACACCTGCCACTGAGCCTGCCCTGGACCACAGGGGTGCCTGGTGCTTGATTTGCTATATATGCTCCTAGATTTATAGGCCATTTTCATTGGCATTCATCCCCTGATTATGAAGGATGAGAAAGTACTCATTTTTCCAGGGTTAACTCAAAGAATCTGTGCCCAGGTTTGATTAAAAGAAGACATTGAGGGAAATAATGCATAAAAAATAAGGAAGCAGAAGAATATGAATGCTAAAAAATTATGGTTGACACGACCAAGATAGAGACACTTGGGAAAGAGAGAACCCTACCTAATAGCTGTCTTCAGACACCTGAATATATGACTTACAAGGAAGAGATTATACTGGCTTTGCATCCCAAGTTCAAAATGAAAATCAGTGAGTAAATTTCATACTTAGTTTTCAACTCATTGAATGGAAGAATTTTATACTAACTAGAACTAGTTAAAAATAAAATGTTTTTAGACATTTGTGGAGGGGATACTCTGTATTTAATGTGTTAAAAATAATCTATAAACCATGAATTATTAAAATCAATGCTGTAATGTCTTATGAGATTTTGCAAATTCTAGAATTTTTCTACTGTGTTACAGAAAATAAGTATTTCCAGTATACGCTAACACTCAATAGCATCAGAAGCAGTGGTGATAATCAGGTGTTGTGAAATGGATACTTACCCCAGGAACCAAAGATTCCCACCCACATAAAGTTCTTAAGGGGGAACATGGGACATGGCAAAGTAGAGATACGCATTGCTTTATTTTCTGCCGAAGCATTGGCTCCAGAGGGTAAAGTGAGAATTCTGGTGTACTGGACACTGAGATCACCATGGAGTGGGATGAAGGGGTCCCACCATTGCAAGACTTGGAGGCAGTTCCTGACTCTGTCACGTTCCTCTGGATTCTGCCCAAACCTGGGTGTCTGCATGGAATGACCAACAAAGAGAACAGGAGAACTGTGCTGAGAGCGTCAAGAAAGTGAAACTGCGGGTTGCAAACTGACCACTCTCCATGTGAGAGAAAAGAGAAAAGTTACATCCATGTGCGGACTTTTGTGTTTCAATAATTTTATTTCTCAAATAGATACATCCTCAGGGAAAAAAATAGAGCTGTTTAAGATAAAAAGTCTCTTTCAATCCACCCCCAGCCTATGTAATTCTAACCCACTGACAACCACTACTCACATGAATGTCTACGAAAACACCGTAAGAATTGATTTTGTGTCTACAAATAAATTTTAGCCTGTAGGTGAATTTGCAAATGCAGACTCCAAGAGCAATGGGAATCAGCACCACACAGATCTATTTTCTGTGGTGGCAAGGAAGAGTCTCAAAGAGCAGGTAGCATATATGTTAAAACTAGAAGGAAATGAAAGCGGAAGCCACAGATATTTCTACAGGGAAACAACGAATACAAAGGACCTACTATTAGAGAAACTCTGGTTGGCCTGAGAGATAGTAAAGAGGCTAGGAAGAATGGGCAAGAAGAAGAAGATGAAAAGAAAAGAAAGTCCAGGGACAGGCAACCAGAGGAGAGTATCTACAGTTCCTTCCACCTCAACAACCCACCTACCTGGCGGTCTTATACTCCCTGCTGCCACATGTGAGTACCTCAGGATTCTTTCAAAACCAGGTTCTCTTTTCCTGCCCTAGTTCCCATCCCTTCCCTCCTACTCAGGGACATTCCTTCAGATATTCTCTTCTCTCCCTCATGTATCATCAGTTTCCCCCCTCATGCTGGATAATTTCCATCTTAAACAAGCATATCATTGTTTTTTCTACCTTGAAAGAACAATCTCCAGATCCCCTACCTCCCTCTATCTCTACTTCATCTCTCCGTTCAACTGATAGCAAATTTTCTTGAAAATATTGTCAATTCTCACTGTCTCCAATTTAGTCGCATTTACTCTTAAACCCATTACATTTTTTTTTCACCCATACCATTGCATAAATCCACAGCTATCAGGTGCACCAGTTATTTCTAGATGGTAAATTCAATGGTCACTCTCCATTCATCACCTTACTGATCTAATTACAGCATTTGACATGGCTGGTCTTTCCATTCTTCTGGAAATGCTTTCTTCATATGGCTTCTTGGACATCTCATCCTGTCATTTTATTTTATTATTTCATTTTTATTTTTTATTTTATTTGTTTTATTTATATATTTTTAATTGTCTTTACTGTCTGCTCTTCTTAGTCCCATATGCTGGCCTTTCACCATCTCCTCAATCTCAGATCAGTGTCTCACAACTCAGTTCTTTTATTCAATTCTTTTTTTGTATTTAAATTTTTTACTTTTAAAGGAGTTTTATATTACATAAATGATACCTCAGAAATATATAGGGAATTCCCATATACCTCATGCCTCCCCATTCCACACTTTTCCCCATTAACAACTTCTTAGATCAGTGTGGTACATTTGTTACAATTGATGAACACATATTGAAGCATTGCTACTAACCATGGTCTATAGTTTACATTATGTTTTAAACTTTGCACCATACAATTTTATAGGTTTTGACAAAAAGCATTATGGCCTGTATGCATCGTTGCAATATCATGAAGAACAATTCCAATATGTAAAAATGCCCCATGTTCCACCTATTCTTCCCTTCCCCTCCCCTCAGAACCACTGGTGGACATATCTTTTATATCAATGGTAAAATTCTTCCATTACTAGAATAATAATGTCTACTTTAGTCCATATTTGCATTCCCCACTTATGTTTGCTCATTCCTCCATCTTGAAGATTTTGGTATGGTGATGCCCATTCTACTTCTGATTGAAAGGGAGCTTAGATTCCATGGGGCAGAAAGATGGAAATATCTTGTTTGCAGTTGCAGATACTCTCTGCTTCTTGGAATGGGCATTGTCCATCATCATCCTTTAGTTAGTTGTCCTGGGTGAGTAGGTGTTGGCTGCGACTCTGTTGAGATTTAAGGCTCACCTGGCTCAATTCTTTATCTACACTCACTCTCTTAGTGAGCTCTCCATCATGTTTAAGAACACATGTATTTGCTGTTGATTGATAAAATTTTTTTCCAGCCCAGACCCCATCCCAGAATTTCACATCATGCATGTCTAGTGGATACCTCAATTTGAACCAGTCCATAATCAAAATCTTGACCTTTCACCAGGAAATGGGAACTATATCCTTCCAGTTTCTCAGGCCAAACAAAACTTTTTTTTATTCATTTTGATGAATCTCATTTATCATGTATGTCCAACCCATCACTAAATCCTATCAGCTATACTTTCTAAATATAATCACAATTTATTTCTTTTGACCTCCACCCACTACACCATCACCTTTGTCCAAGCTACCAGGACCACAGCTGGGACCTCTCCCATGGATGCTTGTCCTTTCTTCCTCATGGCTCTTCATGTTCCCAGATCACTCTTGTCGCTTATATCAGACAAGCAAGAGTAAAGCTGTTAAAAACATAAGTTCACTATCTCATAACTGTCTCAGTGAATCAGACTCAAACTCACAACAGCCTCCCTCACCTCTTCCACATAACTGCAAATTTTCCTTTCTCAGTGAGACCTTTCCTGACAACCTTATTTAGTATGAGCAATATGTAAACTGCTCACACCCCACTTGGATACTCTCTTCCTAATTAACTTATATATTTGTTCCTTCATAGTCTTTATCACTAACTGGCAACTTAAATATTATATTTATTTGCTTGCTTATTACTTTTCAACCCTATTTGGATGATAAGCTCCATGCGCAGAGTTTTTCTTTATTTTGTTTGCAATGTAGCCAACTCCCAATCACTACCACCTCCCTCTACTCAAACACATTGTTTTCCTGACCTCTGCCCCCATAGTTTAGTTGAGCTTGTTTATAAACTCTATATAAATGGTAATCAAAAAGTATGTAAATTTTTGGATATGGTTTCTTTTACTGAACATTATTTTGTGAAATTCATCCATGTTGCTGTACATAGCTGTAGTTGTCTATTTCAATGGTGCATGGTATTCCTTGTGAAAATATCACTTTTTGTGTGCCTTTTCTTTTGACAATTGCCATTTGTGTTTTCCTGCTTTTTGGTTATGTCAATTAATGCATCTGTGAGTATTATCATTCATTTATGTTGGTGCACATGTCCCATTCTGGAAAGTATATGCCAAGGAATAGATTTCCAGGCATAAACTCAACTTGCTTGTGATATTTTCCCATTTCATATGTTTTGCTTATGATGTTTGCATCTGTGTTTGTGAAAAATATTGGCCTATAATTCTCTTTCCTTCTAATGCACTTGCCAAGTTTTAGAATCAAGAGTATGTTGGCTTCATAAAATGAGTTGGGGAGTGTTTCTTCTTTTTCCCACTAGTAGAAAAAGCTCACAGAAGGTTGTCTAAGTTTCTCCATCAATATTTAGGGCATTCATCATTGTATTAAATTAATAATAACATAAATAATAAATTAGCCTGCCTAATAGATACAAAAATCAGAGTTATAGTATATTATTTATTCATATAAAATTTGATCACTTTTTCTGTTATAATCCAAGGTTGATGGGATGTAGACTGAGAGATGGCAATGTGCATGCAGAAAACTTCTTGATGATGTTCTTTGTAAGTGTACCTGTGGAGTGAGGAAAACAGGCTTGTGGGAGAAGCTGAGTTAGGATGCAGTTGCTATGGAGGTATCAGCTCTGGTGCTCTCATAGCATTCAGAGTTGTCTTAAATTGAGGAACTGAGTTGAGGGGGATGGGCCTGTGTACTCTCCAAATGGACCTATCATTGGATGCAGTCTACCTCTGGAGAGGAGTTGTAAACTTTGGCAAGGTGGCTCTCTTCAGCCTAGAACAATTCCTGCAGAGGCACTTGAACGTGACTGGTCAGCAGCTGGTGCAATGGGCATCTCATTACTGAAGGGATAGCATGCCTTAGCATCAACTACTACGAGCATGTTTATTCTCCATAAATGAGAGAAGAGTGGTAAATGCAATGATTCTGATTTAATGTACTATAAAGAGGAACAGAGCACAGATCTTTGAAATTTGTACTGAAAGAGAAAAATGTTTCCTTCTATATGGGTTGAATATCCACAGACTTGTTTGAGTACAAATGATAGCGAAACGAGAATGAGACAGTTGAAGAGTATATTTGGCTTGATCAGAACTAGAGATCTCCAGTGATAGTGTCACTGATTTGGGACAGAGTGTAGAGAGAGAAAGGGGAAAGGAGGAAAGCAAAAACAGCCAGGTCCCAAAGTCCTGGGAATTGGCTAACAGTGAGAATATAAAATTCAAAGGGGAATAAAACTGTCCCTTAATTCTGACAATGCTTTATCTAGCCTATCCTCCACAGTGTTATCTGGATTTTGAGATGAGATGATAATGTAAATAGGTAAGACATGATTGTCACAGTCAGACTCTGTATCTGCTTATGGAAGCAGTAACTTATGAAAACTTGGATCTTACATTAGGAGGAGGCGAAGGAAGGAAGATACCATGAAGAAAATTAGTAGAAATTTATGGGAGGGATGGCTAGTATGGAAAGAATTGAGTGTCTGGATATTTCATAAAATGGAGTGGGTTGCAGAGGATTTGTTCTTACTTTCCCCTAGCACCAACCCTCCTTTAAATGTTGGAAATCCAAAATTGCTTACAATTCAAGTTAGGGCCATTCTTCTCAATCTAGAAGCCAAATGTTTGCTTTCTCTGAAACCTGTACCTAAGGGTTGGACAAATAACAGAAATAGGACCAAATTAAACTGTAGGAAAGAAAGGTAAATCAAGAACACAAGTGTAAAGAAGCTGCGATTGTATGGGATTCCTTCTCTTATCAGAACCATAAGCATCCCAAGTCCAGTAGCAAGTTGCAGTAGGGAAGCTTGATGTGCAGCAGTGAAAGTGACTGTGCCCTCCTCAGGTTGCCTCTTTGCCTTGAGCTGGAGTCCATGATTCTTGACCATTTTCCAAGCTGGGTTCATTATTACCTTGTTAATTCTTTTTAACTCAATCTTAGCCTTCTAATCATTTCTGTTTTTACTTAATTTACCAAGGGTTATTGTTTTCTGACTATCACCGTTCAAAGCCTGAGATTACAAAACTGTTTGCTGTTGTTGCAGATAGAATTTGTGGTCAGGTCTCAGAAGATGTGTTTACTAATCCTAAGACCCTTGGCCACGGAGTTCCCTCAAAAAACAAGTGGACAGGGAGAATTTAAGCTCTCAGAGTTTTGACTTCCTTGTCAAAAGGGGTATGGTTCCAGAATTGTCGATCCACTTATTGTTTTATACATTCCATGGGATAGTGTCAAGTTTTTTAAAAATTTTATTGACAATTCCAACTCAAAAAATATTTACCTAAAAATAGACTTCAAATTGAACAAGCATAGAAATTTTAAGCAGAAATCTTGACACACAATATTTCCAACTTGTGAATTTAGTGTGCTGGGTTAAAGTTTTACTAATAAGCTTTCTTTTTTTAAAGATAGCATCATAAAACAAATTGTATAAAACCTTACAATAGCTTGAGTATGTCCCCAGATCAATTTATTCCATTAAAGAGCCAATGAAGGAATTATGAGGGAGTCCCATATTGGATTTTAGGTATATTACCTCTGTGATAAATAATAGGCATTTTTTATTTGATTCTAAATATATTTCTGTGTCTCGATATAGTTTCTCTTACAATCTTTGTCCACATCTTGGTTTCATGTCAAGCCAGGCAGGGAACTTAATCTCTAATATTTATCTCATACACAGAATTCAAAGTTAGGGCCATTCTTCCCAATCTAGAAGCCAAATGTTTGCTTTCCCTGAAACTGGTACCTAAGGGTTGGACACATAACAGATATGCACATATATTAAACAAAGGAGTTTCACTAGCATAAAGAAGTTGTACTTTTAGGGATTTGTGGAGGCATTTTGGAGAGACAAAATGGATCCATATGCCAGAAAGTAAAAAAATTGAAGTTGAATATATGTAACTCTTTGTAGTGGAAATGCTTTCTTTATAATATCCAACTTGACTGTCTTCCCATTCATTCCTTTTCTTCCTCTCTGATCTCTGTTCTTTTCATTCCCCAGCCCTCCCATCAATATTTATGTCTAATGCAGAGGCATTTAGCTGAATAGATTTCCTTACCATAGACTAAAACTTGCTCCCAAGACTTCCACCAAGTTGTAACCAAAGATTAAGACATTTTACTTAACAAAGACAGTTTATTGATCCCTAAGAAGAAACTCAATAGCATCAACTTAAATAATACTATACTTCATCATGCTATAAATAGATAAAGGAAACTGAAGAACAGAAAAGCTGTGTGACATTTCTAAAGTTTCATTCAGAATGCATGAGAAATCTGATATTAGCGTCTAGGTCTACTCCAAAACTGAAATACAAATTTTCCAAGTACCAAAATTGTTTCCCTATAAACATGCAGGACTGCAGTTGGTGTCCTTTAAAATGGCAGACTATAAACTATATCCTTAAGCATTTGGTTGAGCATGTTTCATCATGTTAAATTACAATATAGACAAAGGATATGTTTATATGGGGAATGACTTAAGACTGGAATAAAACTATCTCAGCATAAACATATAATAAATGGATTTTAAAAGACATGCTATTGCTGCCTCCTTTAAAGTTATTTTAACTGGAAATTTTATATTTTTATTTACTATGGTAAATTCAATGAGTTTTGATCCCATCAGAAACAAAACTAAGATATCAAAAAAAGAGAAAATTTTCAAAAGACATGTATAATATTCAGGCTTAAAAGATATTTGGGGTTCTGGTGGACCAAGTTAGCAGTGTAAGATGCTCTGAGGTGCCATGTCCTCACTGAATCTCAGTACAACTAGCAAATACTGGCAGAGACATATTCCTCAAAACTCTGTAAAGCAGCCACAGGATTAAAGTAGCTGAAAGAGTGCTGAATGAGGAAAATAGCTTTTAAAATAGTAGGCAAATCCCATGATGCCCTTGGCCACTCCACCATGTCCTAGGCTGCACAGTGTGGAGTTGCCGTTTGTTCCTATTGTCAGAACATATGATCTAGTATTCCTCTATTAGGTATATACCCAGAAGTATGGGTATCAGTGACTCGAACACATATTTGCACATTGATGTATATAGCAGCATTATTCACAATTGCCAAAAGATGGAAGCAACCTAAGTGTCTGTCATATGATGAATGGATAAAGAAAATGTGGTATATACATACAATGGAATATTATTCAGCTGTTAAAAGGAATGAAGTCCTGATATATGCGACAGCATGGATGAACCTTGAGGCCATTTTTGTTGAGTGAAATAAGTTAGACACAAAAGAAAAAATATTGTATGATTGCATTGATATGAACTAATTATAATAAGCCAACTCATAGAGTTCGAATCTAGAACATAGGTTACCAGGGGATATATTGGGGGGTGTAGAATGGGGAGCTGATATTTAATATGTACAGAATTTCTATACATATATAGGTTGATTGGAAAGGTTTGTAAATGGACGGTGGTGATAGTAGCATATTATTGTGAGTATAATTAATAGCTCTGAATTATGTATTTGAACATGGTTGAAATGGGAATTTGGGGTCATGGATGTTACTTTAATGAAAGTTAGAAGATAAATCATGGGACTGTATAACACAGTGAACCCCATTGTGGAGGTTGGATTGTGGTTAATAATACAAGTATAACAGTGTTCTTTCATAAATTATAATAAATTTACAACACTATTACAAAGTGTTAATATGGTGATATATGGGGGAAAATAGACCTATTGTAACCTATGAAAAAAATAGGAGCATCCCATGGTGCCCTTGATGGTGCCTCGACTGTGCCCTACCAGGCGCAGTGTGGACCCACACTTTGCTCCTGTTGTGGGTCCCTGGCCCTATTCCTGAAGGAGCAGAGCAACCCCTTTTTGTATACTGGGGTGCTTATGTGTCAGCGGGAGCCTGAAATCTGAACCAGGAAACTAATCTCTGACTCACCATCCCAGAACATGCCTACAGGCAGAAGCAGCTAGTGGACAGCTAAAGCAGTGTAAGAAACAACAAAGGAAAAGCAGCCAAGGGCAAAGGATTGCCTACTTTAAGTCATCAAAGAGAGCACCCATGAATGAGAGAGTCTATTTCATAAGGAATAGGAGGGGGCATTAGAATTCTTGTAACTGTGAGATTTCCTAAAGTGAAGAACAATCACAAGCCCAAGACAAAACCCAGACTAAAAAAGACAGGATCCTGCACTTCACATTTACCTGTGTGAATGATGTTTCTTAAGTTGGTTTATCAGTTTCAGCTAGCTCCTGGCACTCCAGGAAATGTATGAAAAGTCATTAACTGATTACAAATGTAAGTAACAGAGTTAACATTTGAAAATATTAAAATGTACAGCATACAACCGAAGATTGCAAGACAAACAAAGAAACAGGAAATAATGGACCAGCCACATGAACAAGTTAAAAATCCAGAACTGATGAGAAAAAAAGATCAGATTTTTGACATACTGGACAAATATTTTTATAAATGACCCTTGTTATGCTTAAAGAGATAAAGGAAACTGAGGAAAAAATAAAATAAGGGATAGCAGGACCACCTATGAATGAAAAATATGAGAATCTAAACAAAAAGATAAAAATGTAAAAGGAACCAAACAGAAATACTTGAATTAATGACCACTGAGATGAAATTACTGAGATGAAAAATTCCCTAGAGGATTTCATCTGCAGTTTGGGTTGGCAGAAGAAAGAATCAGTGAACTCAAAGACAAGACAATTGAAATAATTCAGGCTGAAAAGCAGAAAGAAAAAAGAATGAGAAAAAGGGAGCATTACCTAAGATAACCATGAGACACCACCACACATACCAATATATGCATTATGGGAGTCCCAGAAAGAGAGAAAGAGCACAAGGAATATTCAAAGAAATAATGGCAGAAATTTCCCAAATTTTACCAAAGACATGAATGTGCACATTCAAGGACCCCAGTGAACTCTGGACAAGTTAAAGTCTAAGTGAACAATGCCCACACATATAGTAACCATATATTTTATGCATGATTGTTTTGTAAACCCACAACTACTCTAATAATCAGAATGTCAATTATAGCCAAAACAAGTTACAGATTCAATGCAATCTCAATCAAACTCTCAATAGCCTTCTTTGCAGAAATGAAAAGGCCAATCATTAAATTTATTTTGAAGGGTAAGGGCCCATAATAGACAAAACCACCTTAAAAATGGAAAATGAATTTGGAGGACTCAAACTTCCAATTTTCAAATTTATTACAAAGTTACTTTAATCAAAACAGCTTTTTACTAGCACAAAGACAGATAAATCAAAGAAATCAAATTAAGAGTGTAGAAATAAACCCTCACATCTGTGGCCAATTAATTTTATAAAGACTGCTAAGTCCATTCAATGGGAAAAGAATAGTTTTTCAACATGTGTTCCTGGGAAAACTGGATATGCATATGGACAAGAATGAAGGTAGACCACTAAGTCTCATTTTACATAAAAATTAACTCAAAATGGATCAAAGACTGAAATGTAAGAAGTAACACTATAAAACTCACAGAACTGGGGCCGGC
>PVKH010015098.1:0-16224 GCA_004027955.1 Chaetophractus vellerosus | reverse complement strand
TAGAGAGAATCTATGTAGTGTAACAGCAGACACATTGTAGGAGTAAATGGTTATTGCTGTTATCACTACTATGATTGTCACAAACGTGGAGGGTTCCCTGTATTATAAAACGCTTGTCTTGGAGAATCACTTCAGATAGCCCTAATGATAAGGAATGCCCACTTGTGTCTCAATATGCATAACTGAAGCCTGCATTCTGGATAGCAGAACCCTGCATAGTCCTGACCAGGTGGGAGACCCCACCTGTCTATTATGCAGACTGCTCTCTTTTGTGAATCTTGATGCTCCTGTGAATCTTGATGCTCACCTTTGTAAACCTTGATGCTTGCTTTTGTAAATCTTGATCGCCCACTTGCTTAAGAATGTACCTACGTAAAAGCCCTATATAAACTGATGAAAATCAAGGCTTCCGGGCCCAGAACTGATTTTTTTGAAACTGACTTTATCTGTGCCCGTGCATAATAAAACTGTTCGTCTGCTCCTCAGAGTGCTGTTTGGGATTTTCTTGGGAACGGATTTCTGTAACAATAAAGTGAGGGTGAGGAACACTGTTGGGTACTCTGGGCAGAGAATAAAGATGACAAGTTGTTAGAAAACCAAATGTGTAAGCCAGTAATGTCAGAGAAGAACTGTAACAGGGAGATTCTTTTAGATATTTTAGACAGGGAGATGATAAGTTGAGAAAGGAAACTGAAATTCACACAGACAGAACAATTCATGGTTCACTGGTCCCAAGTGCCACATTTAGATTTCAGTCAAAGATTTGTTGTGCCAAATTATTCCATCTCTGGAACCTCACCCTGCTATGGGTATTACCTTACTAACCAGGAATTAAGGGCTGGATCATCTGCTTTTTCTAAAGGAACTCATGCCAAGGGCAGGGGATATCTTAGACTAATCCCACTTCTGATTCAAAGGAACTTTGAAAGAAAGGAATAACAAGCTCCTGTGAAAAGCCATGTTTTTAGCTTTTGTAAATCAGCTGCTACATTCCAGGAGGGTGGAGTGACAGCAGAGGGAATCACAGACCATGCCTCCGCCCCTCTGAACAAAGCCCAAAGGAATTACCAAGGGGACCAGAAAAAAATGATAACTACAAGAACATACTCGTGGTTTTCAATGGAATTTATTACTTTCAATTTACCAAGGTTTTTGTGATGAAACAATCACCCCCCCCCCATTAATATTAATTTGTTGCACAATATAGCACCATGGCCAACTTCTCTTTAATTGCTGAGTATTTCCCAAAACTATGAACAAATTAGAATGATTCTGAAACCATGCTTACTTTCAATTCCTTTGTTTCAACCAACCAGTAAGTCACAAGCTATGAAAAATATTATACAAAGAGAGATTCCAAAGACAATGATCTGTTTTTATTCACAAAAATTGCAGAGACTTCCCAATTTACCTGTGTATCCATCCATATTCCTTCCTGGTAAAGTTCAACAACTCCCAGAATTCACTTATGCATTCTTTAAACTTTTTAATCATTATTTTAATTCCACAAGTCATACATGAATGTATTTAGACTTTCAGATAAAGCTAAAATCCCCCTTGAGACTTCTCTGCTCCCTACCCCCAAATTCCAGCCCCTACCTGCACCAGAGGTAACCACTGTTAACAGTTTATTCCTAATATTTCAGAAACTTTCTATGCACTTACTTATGTACCAATGAAAATATTTGCTATTTTTCTTGTTCTATTTTTGCCTAATTGCTAGTATAAAAATTTTTTTTGCAACTTTTTATTAACTTGCAAGGAATTCTATGTTGAACATATTCATTTATAGAAGCCAAAAATTAGTGGAAACAATACTTGACAAGCAGCAGATTCTGGGCTTGCCCTATCAAATAATAGCCATGAAAATTTGGTCATGTCACTAACTTTTCTATCCTCATTTTTAAATAGGCTACCCCATATCCCTCTCTCACAGAGTTTGTGTAAAAATCAAAGTAATATGTGTGCGTTTATTTTGAAAGTTGTGTAGTTTTATACATGCATAAAATATTATTTCTCAAATAATACTTGGAAAATAGTCAGGCAGTGCTACTATTCTGAAAGTACAGATTACAGGTATTTAAGTTATAATTTTAACCAAGATGTATCAGTTGTCATATTTTAATATGAAATATTTGGCTAGTGGCATCATCACTCCTGGATTCGAATGATTCTTTTGAAAAAATGATATATTGTAATATATCAAAGGCTTAATAATGAGATAATATATTTGCATATAAGTTTAAACATTATAGTTATTAAATTGATAATTTATAAATCTGATTCAATTTTTACACCCATGAGCTTCCGTGCTTGATTCCCACAGAAAATGAACAGCAGCCTAATGCATTTTAAACAATTAGAATAATTAAATTAGAAAAGAGGTTGCAAAACTATGACATTTAAAAATATTTAAAATCATACCAAATCTATTACATGTGGTTTTCAAAGGGTTACTTTTGTAAAAATAACTGTCTAAATGATTTCAGTTTAAGTTACAATTCTTTTAAGTAAAATATTCTTTATATGATATAAGGCTAAAAGCTTTGTATTTTAAGGAAATTATGACATTAAGATTCTTGTGGGATATGGTTAAAAAAAATTCTTTACTCTGTGAGTGAAGGTGCAATAAGGTAAGGTTGGTTATAGATCTACTTTGCTACTGGGTGTATTGATTTCTCTTTTTACCAAAATAATTAAACAGCAAATAAAAAGCATACTCTACCAAAGCCCTTCTTTTTCAGTTTCTTTCATGAATAGGATCATCAATAAGAAACTATATTATGTCTACCTTAAAAAAAATCTCCATGTAACCATTTATTCAGAATGCCCTCCATTTTTTCTTTTGTCTTGGAGTTCATAAGGACTTGGGGAGAATGATATTTCTGAACCTTCCCATTTTCTTTCTTTATTTGAAACACATTACCTCACACTATTTCTTCAGTCTCCAAGTTCAACTGGCTACCTAATTTTCACTTCTCAAGATTAAAATAAAAGACCCATGGGGAAGTATTAACATGTACATATGGAAAAATATTACACAAAACCATAACATTTTTAGGGGAATCAATGTGATCATAACAAGATAATTCAGGGATGAGTTAAGATCCTGAAATATAAGTAAGACAGAGTGCTTCATAAGTACATTCATGTCTGAGAAAGAAGGTGGGGCAGATGGAACATGTATCTAATGTCTTCCTTTTAGAAGGAAAACTAGAAAACAAATTTTAAGTATCATTTGGGGTCAATTTAGTTCAACTCCAAATTATGAACATAAACATTTAATGAAATTGTGTAAATCAGAACAATGAGTCATATGACATCTTTCAATTTTGTTTTAATGTCCTAGTTTGTGCTGATTTTTCTAAATAGAGACATTTTCACCACTGGCACTTCAAAAAAAGTTTTCACTCAGAGGGGGGAGGAAAAACAGTACAATGATACATGCTCCAACTAGGTAGATATAAATGGGAGAAATTAAAATTCTGAATATCCATTCTACAAATGGGGGTACAGCAGAATATGCACATGGAATCAGAAGCTCACAGGCTCCCAACTAACTTCACTGTTCTGAAACACTGTGGATTAGTTCCTTCAAATGTAAAATGAGGGAGTTGGACTAAATCTGCAATGTTTTCTACAATTTATATGTCATGGGAAAATTCCATAAGTGTACCAGGTCTACAAACCTATGATTTGAATGCTGAAAATGGTGAGCTGGGCAATTTTCAGTAGTTTGTGGACTACTCATTGCATCAAAATTTTTTTCAAAAGCCATTTTTTTCTGGGTACAAAAGCAATTACATGTTCTCTGCAGGCAATGAGAAAACACAGACAAGCCCAACTAAGAAAAAGAATCATCTATGGTCTCTACCCAAAAATAACCTGAGCTGTTGATTTTATATATATGTTATTGAATGAATTACTATAATTTATTGAATCTAGTGGTTTTCAAATTTTTATTTTCATGAGCAGAAGCTATTTGTCTAAACAAAATTTCCATAGAATTTTGATATTTTCAACAAATTCAAAGTGAAACTATTTTGGTTGAAGTGGTGGTGAAGGGTATGGGGCTTTTCTGAGATGAATGTTCATGTACTCTTATGCACACTTAGACTCTAAGGAGCACTGTTTTAAAACCAGTGACTTAACCCATTCCTTAATGCTAGACATTTACATAGTTCCTTATTTTTTTTCTATTATAAATAACATTCATATCTTTGTATATACTCACGATTATTCCCTTAAGGTAAATTCTTGTAGTGGAATATCTGGTTAAAATGGTTTTAAAACATCCATTGTCTTACTGTCTTTGACAATCACCTCCTCCCAAATCATTCTCCACCAGTATGGAGACATCCCTTTTCTATTCTGCTTTTTAATGGTAATCCCAAGGGTAGCATTTCAGTCAGATTCTATTTCTCTTTGATATATTTTCTCATCTTTCCTTTCTTCTTC
The DNA here is from genome assembly GCA_004027955.1 of Chaetophractus vellerosus. Lineage (NCBI taxonomy): Eukaryota > Metazoa > Chordata > Mammalia > Cingulata > Chlamyphoridae > Chaetophractus > Chaetophractus vellerosus. The sequence goes on along the minus strand of PVKH010015098.1, from coordinate 11,766 downwards.
TCATGATGCCAAATAGGTTGCAATTAAGGTTAAATAAATGCCCTCCTTTAGGCATCAATAAGTCCTTTCTGTAAAATGCCATCAGATGCCTAATGGGTTAGCCTTTTGCTTCCTTTGGTCAATGATGTGCCAAGCAGTCAGTTTCTAAATGGGAGTAACTAACCATCAGCAGATGGTCTCCTTTGGCGGGGAGAATGCCTTTGTTACTTGGCACTTTAGGACAACACCTGCCTATTCTATGATAGGCCCTAAGTTTCTTTAAATCTTGTTTAGTATGTCTCTGAGCGTTGGTGAAAATCTGTTCAAAGCAGCCTCTGACCCCAGATTTCAAATAACGAACAGTATAGAGCAGATTTTTCAAATAAGAAGAGACACTAGACATCATCTAATCTATACTCATTATTTTACAGATGTTGCTGCTGACACCCAGAGTTCCTCCTTTATTAAATGAATTACTTTATCCCTACTAAGTAGCAGGTACTCCGCTGGGTAGAACCCAAATGCTGACACAAAGCCAAATTATACATAGTCTCTGTCCCCAACAGGTTTACAGCCTAGTGGGAAAAAAAAGAGGGAAAAAAAAATCAACAAATACTGTACAGTGCAATAACTGGTAGATGCTATAAGAAAACAAGGCAGGGCAGCTGCATCAGAAGGACAGGTGGGATGAGTTTTCTGAAGAATGAAACAATTGTATTGTATTCTGAAGGAATGGAATGGATCAGTGAAATAAAGAAATGGAAAAGGAGGGGGGCAATCAGGCAAGGTTAAATACAAAACTTTGGGGGAACTTATGTGTAGTTCAGTGCTATATAAAAGATCGCATGAAAAAATGGCTGGAGATGAGGCCAAAGGTGGATGTAAACTCAAATGCCCACGTGTTGCATAAAGGGTAGGTGCTGTGCTTAATTAAGAGTGAATATCTTCTCTAAAGAGAATAGTCGGTGTAACCCATTGCCACCATGTGAGGGAATAATCTTCTCATTTCAAGAAGAGCCAGAAATCTCTCAATTTTCAAATGAACATTGGTACCAATTTTTTAAGAGAACACAGTGTAAGCCCAGACCAAACACATATGTGAGCTGAATTCTGCTAACAGCCTGCCAGTGTGCAACCTCAGGGATGGAGAGTTAGGGAAGGGGTAATAAACAAAGGGGGTTGGATTTATCTTGAAAACTGTGGGAACTCTTTGAAAGACTTGAAACTGATTAACATTTTAGAAGGATCACAGTGGTGGCTGTGTGGAGTCAAATCTGGAAAGGAGCTATGTAACAAGGACTTCAACTAAGGCAGTGACAGGGGCATGGAAAAGAGGAGACAGACTTGAAAGGTTAAACAAATCATACAGTTTAGTGAGTGACACAGTTGAAACTTGAACATACTCTCCTACCTCCTTGCTTGATATTCTCATAACTATACCAATATTGTATGATGTCTTTTGGGGTGTAAAACTGTTTACTTTGCAATTAAGAGGATACATAAGCTTGCAACATCAGCATTTTCCCCTACAGATAACATTAGTGTAGTATTGGGAAATACTACACTAAACTCTAGGAAAGAGGATATATAGAAAAACTCCCCAGAGGTAGACATTGATCTTAGACAATGGGCATGAACAAAGCTCCTTATTACATGCTTCATTTGGCTAACTTTCTATGCCAGTTTACAACTAAACAATAGATAGAGAGATCATGAAATATTTGACAAAAGAACAGAAGTACTATCTTACACTATTCCTACTTCTAAAATCCTATGACTAAAAATTACTCAATTTATAAATTTCTGGATCATCTGCTATGTGGTTAATCTCTTTACTTAATGGGACTGAAGACTACAGCTTTGGTTAGTACATTTTTTGTTCAGTGAATAACTGAGCCAGACAGCAAGCAAGTCAAATGGAAAGTGAAGTCATTAGGTGGGGTGAAATGATGTCAAACCTTAGAGTGGTTTTTCTCTTAACCTTCTGGATGGGAGCTTGACTCCATTTGTCTGACTGGCACAAGATGAACTTATAAAGAAGCATTTATTAAATAGCTCTTTGAGTAAGAAAATCTACTATTACCTGCTTGCAAAAAAAAAAAAGCTGAACATGCTGTATTTTAAAAAAATTAAACAAGGTAGTAAATTGTTTACAAAATAGTCAACGAATTTATAGTTGTCCTAAAGTTTCTATATCATACAATTATAAGGTACTGAGAGAAACCACAACTTCCAAATCAAGAAGATAACTTGTGAGTTTGTAGCAATGTAGCTAAGCAGTGGTTTATTCTGACTCTCTACTCTGTTTACAGTTAAGGTGTTAATATTTACTTCATGGCAGTGGTGCTAAAGTTTTAACCATGTTGTCTTGTGGTTCCGTATTTTTTTAAAAAGCACATAGTAGTGTGATGGTACTAAAAGTATGCTATATATTGTTCTCTGTATTCTATTAATCAGAATACATTAGGTCCTACTGCAATAACAAATACCCCAAATCTCAGTGGCTTGAAACAACAAGCTTTAATTTCTCATTCAGGCTACATGTCCGTTATGGGTAGTCCGTGAGCTCTACTACGTGTTGTCCTGATTCCAGGACCCAAGATAATAGGGCAGCTGCCATCTACAACACTGCCAGTGACTATGGCAGAATGAAAGAAAGTTCTCTGGCTCAGAAATTACACTTGTCACTTTTAATCAAAACTTGTGGCAAGAACTAGTCTCATAGCTTCACTCAACCATAACTATGAAGTATAATCCTACCATGTGCTCAGAAGGCAGAGAGCTGGAAATATTTGGTGAACAAAACTAATGACTATTGCAGTTATCCAAATAATTGCTATATTATGGTTTCATGTATCTTTGTTTTCCTGACCTGACTGGACCATGAAGTCAGAATTGATGACTTAAAAGGTTCCCAACAAAATCCAACAAATTCTTTTAATTCACTAATTGTCCATGAAGAGTACAGCACAATTTAAAGTGTGATACAGAAGAAAATATATCCATTCAGAACTTTTATATAGATATTTAAACCCAGTTCTAATACTAAATCTTCCAAAGCCAGATTATATAATAAAATGATTCAGATGAGTTGAGAGCCCAGAAAGGAATCACATAATCCCCAAAATAGATAACTCGAAAATTATCTGAACTCATTTTTTCCAGAAATGTTACAATCTATTAAAGACTAAACCATGAAACTTTGAGATTATAGTAATAGCTCTGTTTTTTATTGAATTTGCTGTTTAAAGTCTCACATTAGGAATTACTCAAGCATTTCTGGAGAGAATTTTTGAGTATTCTGAAATATTCAACCATGTTGACAGTTCTTTCTTTAAGATCATGCCATAAATCACAAATACCTAGGATTCAAACCTCTATCTCCAAAGCTCTCTTCTTCCAGGAGCTCCAGAATCATGTATCTTGATATCTCCACTTTGATATAACTTAAGTTTCTCAAACCTAACCTGGGAAAAACATAAATCTTAATTTTTCTGCTCTCTAAGTCCTCTCACAGTCCTTCCCATCTCTGTACCATTCACCCAGTTGCTTGATCTTTTTTAAAAACATAGGAATCCTCCTTGATTCCACTCTCTTTCTCATTCTCTTAAATCCAAGTTAACAGCAAATCCTGGCAACTTTACTGCTAAAACATACCCAGGATCTAACCACTACCTGGTATTTTTCCCTACTAGCCTAAACCACTATCAACTTTCACCTGGAATACAGCAAAACCTCCTAAGTGATCTGTTATCACTAACTCTCCACCTCCAAATCCAATTTTCATACAGGGGTCATAGCAATCTCTTAAAAACAATCAGATCATATTGCTCCCTTCCTTAAAATTCACCATTATACTTGTATTAAATTCAAATACCATTGGCCCTCAAAGCCCTGCCTGATCTGGCCCTATCCAACTCACTGATCACAAATTTATATCACATACCACTACTCCTCTTTCTCACCACACGGGCCATCATTTTATTCCTTCACCATGCCAGGTTTGGCCTCACTTTAGGACCTTTGCCTTAGTTGTTTTCTCTTAAACTTATCAGGGTGTTTGCTTGTCATTTAGATTCAGTTTAAATTCTCAATTCCTCTGGGAGACCTTCCATGGTCACTCTATATAAAGAGGAACAACCTCATATTCTTTCACATCACCCTGTTTCATTATCTGCATACCTCTTTATTATTATCAGATGTTTTCTTGATTATTTGTAAGTGTGTGTGTGTATGTGTGTGTGTCTGTTTCACACCACTAGATTATAAGTTCCATCAGATATTGGTACCTCAGCTGTTTGGTTTACCACCAGATCCTCTGTGCATAGATCAAGGCCTGGTTCATAGTAGGTACTCATTAAATATTTGTAGAAAGGATATATATTTGATTTGAGTATGCACAAGCTACAGGAACTGTATATCAGCAGGCAAAATACCAAATAGAACTACATAGTAGAACAATTCTAAATTCATCCCCAGCACTTTATAATTATGATGGGAATGTTATATTATAAAACTATTTGATTATAAGATATTAAACATCATAAAGTAGAAATTAAATATTTTTGTAATATAATTTTACCAAGTAATTGACTTGACTTAGAAGACAATTTGCATTCAAACCTAGACAGATAGACATTGGAAAGGGAAAAGTAAAATGAACAAGAACAAGATCAGCAGTAGTTACCAATATTGAGCATTTACCCATGGGCCAGGCACTTTATATTTGTCAACTCATTAATTTTAAAGAGGCGGCTATTGCTATTCCCATTTTAGAAATTATAACATTGAGGCTCAGAGGGGTTAAGTAGCTTGACCCAATTCACACAGCAAATAACTGTCAGAGTTAGGATGTAAATCTAAATATCCTAAGTCTTTACTGTATGCCAAGCCCTTAGAAGGCAGTTGTGTGGTGAGTCCTGACTCAGGAGCAGCAGCATCTACAACTGTAAAAGTAGTTATAACACAGAAGTGAAAGGTGTAACAGCAATATCAAAGGAATACCTCACATTAACAGAAGTGAGGTGTTCCACTATTGTCTGTTTAAATCATACCAATTCTGACATATAAGCAAGCTCTGGGGTCATGACCTTACATGGAACTCTGGCTGACTTTATGCATTCAGTGAAATGCAATCCAACGAAGAGAGGGACCATGTGAAAACCATTTTTATATAGGGAATACCGATAAACTTATGATCTTTTGGATTGCAGAAGAAAAAACACTGAGCGGGACGACTGGTCTCCCAATAAATGGAGTTATATCTTATTTAGGTTTTGGGTTCTAATGGTAGGCCTTAAGATGCAAATTAACCTGAAAAAGTCCTTTGGAAAAGAATATGCTCCAGCATACCAATTTCAATAGGTCCAGTGTACCACAGCGTTTTCCTTCAATTTGGGATAGATTGCGATTTGTTTTACATTGAACAGTTGAATATGTAAAGTAGTTGCCTTTTGTTTAGTGGCCATTTTGTATGAAAAATGTTTATTTTAAAATGTGATACCACATTATGAAAGGATAATGGGAAATGAAATATATGGGTGGGTAAGGAGAAAGGAGTTTTATGTTTCTCATTTCACTCTCACTCTTGGATGTTTGTGTAAGTAGAATGCCCAGTGCTATTTAAATTGTTCTTTTTCCTATGCACTTATAACATGATTGCACTGCATACAAGAGACTTTAATGAAGAAGATTTATCTGGTATGATATAGAAGGTAGAACTAGGACCAATGGGTGGGTATTACTGGTTGGAATGGGCTTTCATTTAAAGCAGTGAGACTTTTAGCCTATGAAACATTTACTGTAGAGGTTAAATTGCCATATATTTTGGATTAGATACTCCATAAATTTCATTCCAATACTAATACAATAATTGCCTGAAGCAAGTGGACAAAATAAAAAGAAAATAGTAGGAAGAATAAGAATTAATGTGATTATCCACATTATTGTTCCCTTTTTGCTTGTAGTTCAAATGGGAATATAAGAAATAAATTTAGGATTCCTAGAGTGAATTAATGATCTATGACATCTCTAAATTCAGGCTGAATGAGCCACTGAATTGGATGCCCTATCACTGTAAATTATTTGAAAAGATAGATATGATTATAATGATTTTACAAAGGAAAAATAGCAGAGAGTATAAAATTAAGTAAAAGAATATAAATGCCAAGAGAAACAGGAGCTTTTGAAGTTTCAGGTGATTTTAACCAAAAGAAAGTTATAATTGGGTTCACTATAAAGACAAGGTATAAGAAAGCCTCTGAAAGATAATCCAGGGATGCATTAGGGTCAGCGGTTGATAAAATAAGAAAATAACCCCCTTCTATTTTCCTGCATGTATCCTATGTATAAGTGTATTTTATAACATTATTGTATTACATGGAAATTTTGTGTACCACTCTGACTTATCTGCTAGCTTCTTGAGAAAAAGGAATGGTACATGCCTGGTACTCAGTAAAATGGGCCTTAAATCTGAGCTGATCTTAAATATGTCAGCTATACGTAACATATCAAACATCACTGGCTGGATAATTTTAAGATTAAAGTATGATTTATGCCAACAAATTAGACAACCTAGATAAAATGGACCTAGAAACACACAAATAATCTACACTGAATTTACCAGAAATAGAAGACCTCAACAGAACAATTACAAGTAAAGAGTTTGAATCAGTCATCAAAAATCTCCCAACAAGGAAAAGCCAAGGACCAAATGTTTTCACAGGTGAATTCTACCAATCATTCTAAGAAAAATTAATACTGCTCCTGCTTAAACTCTTCAAAAAACTGAAGAGGAGGGAACACTACCTAACTCATTCTGAGGCCAGCATCACTCTAATACCAAATTCAGATAGAGATACTACGAGAAAAGAAAATGACAGACCAATTTCTTTTAGGAATATAGATGCAAAAAACCACAACAAAATCTTGCAAATCAAATCCAACAGCACATCAAAAGAATTACATACCTTGATCAAGTGGGCTTTATCCTATGTATGAAAGAGTGATTCAACACAAGAAAATCAATTAATGTAATAAACCACATTTACAAAATGAAGGGGAAAAAAACCACGATTATCTCAATTGATGCAGAAAAGGCATTTGATAAAATTCAGTATCTTTTCTTGATAAAAACTCTTAGGACAAGAAGAATTGATGGAAACTTCCACAACATGATAAAGGGAATATATGAAAAACCCACAGCTAATATCATACTCGATGGGGAAAGACTGAAAGCTTTCCCTTGAAGATCTTGAACAAGACAAGGATGCCCACTGTCAACACTGTTATTCAACATTGTACTGGAAGTTCTAGCCAGAGCAATTAGGCAAGAAAAAGAAATAAAAGGCATCTAATGGGAAAGGTAGAAGTAAAAATTTCACTCTTTGCAGATGACATGGCCCTATATATAGAAAGTCCTAGAAAATTGACAAGAAAGCTACTAGAGCAAATAAATTCAGCAAAGTGGTGGGGTACAAGATCAACATGCAAAAATCAATGGTGTTTCTATACACTTGTAAAGAGCATGCTGAAGAGTAAATCAAGAAAAAAAATCCATTTACAATATCAACTAAGAAAATCAAATATATATCAAATTAATTTAACCAAGGATGTAAAGGACTTGTACTCAGAAAACTACAAAGCATTACTAAAATAAATCAAAGAAAGCCTAAATAAATGGAAGGACATTCTGTGTTCATGGATTGGAAGACTAAATATCATTAAGATGTCAACTTTGCACAGAATTATTCACAGATTTAATGCAATCCTAATCAAAATTCCAACAGCCTACTTTGCAGAAATGAAAAGGCCAATTATCAAATTTATTTGGAAGGATAAGGGGCCCCAAACGGCATGTCTTAAAAAAGAACAATGTTGGAAGACTCACTTCCTGATGTTATAGCATATTACTTAGCTACAGTGGTAAAAATAGCATGGGACTGGAACAAGGATAGATATATTGACCAATGGAATTGAATTGAGAGTTCACAAATAGACCCTCTCACGTATGGCCAATTAATTTTTGACAAGAGTGCCAAGTCCACCCAAGGGGAAAGAATAGTCTTTTCAACAAATGGTGCTGGGAACACTGGATATCCATATGCAAAATAAAAGAGGACCCCTATTCTCACATCATATACAAAAATTAACTCAAAATGGATCAAAGACCTAATTATAAGAGCCATGAGTATAAAACTCCTAGAAGAAAACGTAGGGCAGTATCTTCAGGATCTTGTGTTAGGCAATGGTTTCTTAGGTGTTATATCCAAAGTGTAAGAAATGAAGGAAAATATAGATAAATGGGACTTCCTCAAAATTAAAAAGTTTATGATCAAAGTACTTTGTCAAGAAAGTGAAAAGATAACCCACACAATGGGAGAAAATATTTACAAACCACATATTCGATAAGGGTTACATATCTAGAATATATAAAGAAATCCTACAACTCAACAATAAAAAGACAAGCAACCTAATGAAAAAATGGGCAAAAGACTTGAATAGGCATGTCTTCAAAGAGGATATACAAATGGCTAAAAAGCACATGGACAGATGCTCAACATCATTAGCTATGAGGGAAATGCAAATCCAAACCACAATAAGGTATTATTATTTCACATCCACTAGAATGGCTACTATTTTTTTAAAAATCAGAAAATTACAGGTGTTGGAGAGGGTGTGGAGAAACAGGAACACTCATTCATTGCTGATGGCAAGGTAAAATGGTGCAGTTGCTGTGGAAGAGAGTTTGTCCGTTCCTCAGGAAGCTAAATATAGAATTCTATATGACCTGGCTTCTAGGGCTTTAACAGATATTTGCACACCGAAGTTCATAGCAGCATTATTCACAATTGCCAAAAGATGGATGCAACCTAAGTGTCCATCAACAGATGAATGGATAAAGAAAATGTGGTACATACATATGATGCAATATTATTCAGCCGTAGAAAGAATGTAGTCCTAATGCATGCCGCACCATGGATGAAAATTGAGGACACTATGCTGAGTTAAATAGACACAAAAGGACAACTGTTGATGACCTTACTGATATGAACTAATAATAAGCAAACTCATAGAACTATAATCTAGAATATGAGTTATCAGGGGATAGATTGGGGATAGAAAATGAGAAGTTGATGCTAAATTTGTGCACAATTTCTATTTAGGTTGATTGTAAAGGTTTGGAAATGGATGGTGGTGATGATAGCACATTATTGTGAGGGTAATTAACAGTGCTGAATTATGCATGTGAATGTGGTTGAAAGGGCAAGTTTTGGATAGTGTGTATTACTGAAATGAAAGTTAGAAGAAAACATAGGACTGTATAACACAGTAAACTCTATTATGTACTATAGACTGGGGTTAATAGTACAAGTATAAGAATGTTCATGAATTATAACAAATGTACAATACAAGCTGTTAATAATAGGGTGGTATATGGGAAAAATATATCTAATGTAAACTATGGACTATAGTTAATAGTACTATTTTAATGTTCTTTTATCAGTTGTAACAAAGGTACCACACTAATGCAAAGTGTCAACAGTGGGAGGATATATGGGAATGTTGTAAGTTTTACATGACTTTTCTGTAAACCTACAACTTCTCCAATTAAAAACAAAAACAATGATTAAAAACAACATTATGCTTAGTTAAAGAAACCAGACACAAAGTACTACATATTGTAGGATTCCATTTGTATAAAATATAATATACATAAATCTATACATACAGGAAAAGATTAGTGGTTATGTAGGGCTGGGGAAGGAAAGAGGGATGGAGAGCTGACTTCTTAGGATTTTAGTGTTTTTCTTTCTTTCTTTTTTTTTTAAACATCCCCCCCTTCTGCTTGTTCTTGCTGTGTTCATTTTCTCTGCGTTCCTCTGTGTGTCTGCTTGTCTCCCCTGCTGGGGCAACCCGCCGTGTCAGCTCACCGGTGCGGCGGCCTGCCTGCTCGCGGGGGCTTGCCCTTGCCTGCGGGGGCTCGTCTTTGCCCGCGGGGGTGTGCCCCTCCCACGGCGGTGTGCCCCGCCCGCAGCGGCTTGCCTTCTCGAGGCAGTCTGCCTGTTCGGGGAGGCCCTGGGGACTGAACCCGGGGCCTCCCATGTGGTAAATCGGTGCCCTACCAACTGGGCTACAGCCGGCCCTCTTTTTTTTTTTTTCAAAGATTTATTTTTATTTATTTATATATCTCCCCTTGCTGCTTGTGCTCACTGTATTTTTGCTTTGCGATTTTCTGTGTCTGCTTATCTCCCCCCTGCTGCGTCAGCTCACTACACGGCGGCTTGCCTTCACCAGGAGGCCCCGGCAACCGAACCCAGGGCCTGCCATGTGGTAAACCAGAGCCCAACCAATTTAGCCACAGCCGGTTCCCAGGATTTTTCATTTTAGCATAATAAAAATGTTCTAAAATTGATTGTGGTGATGAATGCATAACGCTGTGATTATACTAAATTACACTTTGGGTGGATTGTATGGTATGTGAATACATATCAATAAAACTGCTTTAAAAAAATTTCTTTTTTAAGGAATGCCAGCAAGGTGCCTAAGAGTTGCCTCTTGAGAGCCTCCTTGTTGCTCAAATGTGGCCTCTCTCTAAGCCAAACTCAGCATATCAATGCATTACCTTCCTCCCAGCATGGGACATGACTTCCAGGATGAGCCTCCCTGGCAACGAGGGATTACTAACAAGTGCCAATGGGCAATATGACTGGAAAAAGACTTCAAATAAAAGGGGGAAATGGTAAAGACAAATGAGTTCATAGGGCTAAGAGACTTCAAAGTGAGTCGGGAGGTCAATCCAGAGGTAACACTTATGCAGATCCCAGTAGGATCTCCCAGGCTTCCAATACAGATATCACCCCAAACAGAGGGGCTCCTGAGGGCTCTGGAGACATCCAGGTCCTATATCAGGGCAGACAGCCCGAGTTTGGTGCCTTACCAGTGGGTCCTAATTTGGAATCCTTGCTCCTGAGAGTGACAGAGTCTGACTGAAATATGTCTTCACTGCACATGGTCCATCTGTCTCTTCTATTCAAACCTATATGTGATGCCAGAGTTTTAGGTGTACTTCCAGAGAGCGGAGTCTACAGGCTGTTCATGTGCCAGCTGGGTGCAAAAGCTCAGTGGAACTGCAACTCCTACTCTACAACTCAACGGACTCACCCAGGACACCTAGTGGGGAGATGATGATGGACAACGGCTATCCCAGGGAATGGAGAGATTCAAACTGCAGGCAGGATAATCTCATAGATCTTATCCACGGGATATAAGCCCCCTCTCACTTGGTGGTGGAGGGGACATCACCATCCCATACTCCTCAGGATTGGGGGAAGAGCTATGGACTAGAGTAGACTTACTGGTATCCTGTTATAGACATACTGTGATTCACGCAATGGAAGAAATTACAAAATTATGTGGAGCCAGTGGCCACTGGACGCTTTGGGGGCAGGGAGAGGGAAAAGCAGTTATAATACAGGGTTTTTTTCGGGACTTGGGAATTATCCTGAGTGACATTGCAATGACAGATACAGGTCATTTTATGTCATCATATATCATGCAGAACTGTGTGGGAGAGAGGGTGGTCTACAATGTAAACTATGGTCTATGCTTAGTGGCAAAGCCGCAAAATGTGTGTATCTATTGCAGGTGATGTGCCACACTAATGAAGAATGTATATGTGGGAGGTTGTGGGAAATGTGGGAGGTGGGGCATATGGGTACCCCTAAGTTTTTGTGTAACATTTATGTAATCGATGTATCTTAAAAAAATTTTTTTAATTAATCAAAG
>PVKH010015097.1:0-16227 GCA_004027955.1 Chaetophractus vellerosus | reverse complement strand
GGCTTCTGCTTCCATTCACGGCCGGCTTTGCTTCAGTTCGCAGGTGGCTGGCTGCGCTCCGTTCGTGAGCGACCTGCCCTGCCCGTGGCGGCTTTGCCCTGTCCGTGGCAGTTTTTTGCCTTGCCCACGGCGGCTCTGGCCCGCCCATGGCGGCTTGCCCTTCTCAAGGCGCTCTGCCCGCTAGGAGAGGTCCCCGGGAACCGAACCCGGGGCCTCCCATGTGGTATACCGGCGCCCTATCCACTGGGCTATATGGCCGGCCCCTCTCCTACTCTTTTATAATTGTTTCTTCCACACCTTACTTGATAAAGAACTTTCCATAGCATTTACTTTAGTTTTCATAGAAACAGCCACTGTCTTTGCATAGTCATATTTCAGTGCTATCTCTGTAAATAAATTACTCAATTACAATGACAAGTATAACTTTCATAAGGTAGTTGTTGGAAGAAATAACTGATTCTTGGTAAGCATACAACTTAGGTAAGTGCACTAGATGTTGCTGGATTTCCTCTAGGTCCTTGGCTATGTTACATAAAAGAATTTAAGAATATACCGGTTCAGTTAGGCCAGTACTTTATTAAGGAACTGAGAGAAGAGAATAGAAATGGAAAAAAATAACAGAATACGGGTCCCAGGTATACTTGCAGGCTGGTCCAGGCAGAAAGAAAATGAGAGAGCTCGTGCAGTTGCTTTTTAATTTTTTAAAATTTATTGAAGCATATCGCTCATACATAAACATACATAAACAATAAGTGTGCAGTAATAATTGTGAACTTACAAAGCAAACATACATAACATCATACAGGGCTCTCATACCTCACCCTACCACCAATACCTTGCATTATTGTTAAACATTTTTAACTAAGGATTAAAGAACATCTTCAAAATATTACTACTAACCAGTGTACCTTACATTTGGTGTATTTTCCTTCAACCCACCCTATTATTATTATCATTATTATTGTTATTTCATTTACACATGATTATACCTAAACAATAAGTGCATAGTAGAAGTTGTAAACTCACAAAGGAAACATACATAACATCATACAGGGCTCCCATATATCAAACCACCACTAACACCTTGCATTGTTGTGAGACATTTGTTAAAAATTATGAAAGAATACCATCAAAATCTTACTATTAACTATAATCCATATGTTACATTTGGTGTATTTTTCCTCCAGCCCACCCTATTATTATTTTTTCAAATATATTTTTATTACGGAAGTTGTGAACTTACAAAACAATCATGCACATGTGCAGAATTCCCATACAACACCCCTCTATCAACACACCACACCATCGTGGAAATTTGTTACAGATTATGAGATATCATTAGACTATTAGGGGCTGGCTGTAGCCCAGTTGGTAGGGTGCCGGTTTACCACATGGGAGGCCCCAGGTTCAGTTGCCGGGGCCTCCTCAAGTGGGCAGACTGCCTTGAGAAGGCGGGCCGCCGCAGGCAGGGCAAGCCCCCGCGAGCAGGCAGGCTGCTGCGCGGTGAGCTGACTCGGTGGGTCGCCGCATGTGGGGGCAGACAAGCAGACATGGAAAAACGCAGAATGAACATGGCAAGAACGAGCAGAAAGAGGGGGGGTGATATGTAATAAATAAAAAATAAATCTTTAGACTGTTAATACTAACCATGGTTGGTCCATAGTGTACATTTGGCACACTTTTTCCATACTCCCCCTTTATCAATGCAGTACATTTTTTTTTTAAGATTTATTTATTTATTCTTCCTCCGCCCCCTCATTGTTTTGCACTCGCAGTCTGCTCTCTCTGTGTTCTGTGTCTGCTTGTCTTCTCTTTAGGTGACAGTGGGAACCGATCCTGGAACCCTCTGGAGTGGAGAGAGGCTGCCAATCTCTTGTGCCACCTCAGCTCCCTGATCTGCTGCATCTCTCATTGTCTCTTCTGTGTCTCTTTTTGTCTACATTTCCATGTGGACAAGCACTCTTGCACAGGCCAGCACTCCGCATGAGCCAGCTTGCTTTTCACCAGGAGGCCCCAGGAATCAAACCCTGGACCTCCCATATGGTAGATGGGAGCCACCTGCTTCCCAACACAGTACATCTTTGGCATAGATGCATGAATGTGTTAGCATCACTAAACATCTAAACATTTCCACACTTTTACAGTAAAGTTAATTAAAACTTTTACATACATTTAGCATCAATAGTCCATTTCAGTCCTCCTCTTACGTCCTTTAAGAATCACCACCTGCCACCAGGTCTTGATGATGTTTTCCTACATTTTCTTCTAGAAGTTTTATGGTTCTTGCTTTTATATTTAGGTTTTTGATCCATTTTGAGTTAATTTTTGTATAAGGTGTGAGATAGGGGTCCTCTTTCTTTTGGCTGTGGATATCCAGTTCTCAGCACCATTTGTTGGATGGACTGTTCTGCCCAAGCTGGGTGGGTTTGCCAGGTTTGTCAAAAATCTCTTGACCACATCTCTTTAGTTTAGGACTTTCTTGCCCTTTCTCCTTTGCTGGTCTTTAAATCAGCCTGGGTTCGCCTCGTGCTGGGTATGGAGTCAAAATGGTAGCTACTGGCCTCCCTCCAACTTGGACAGATTCAAACTTAAGCTGTTCTTAGGGTTATACTTTAGCTAGCTGAATTTATTAAACAGTAGCTGAAGTTAGTGGCCAGCTGTCTCTTCTTCCTCTGTTTTTGGGAAATGGTGCTTCCAACTCCAGCAAGCTTCCGAGGCAGCTTGCGCTGCCAGAGTAGGATGATCACTGGCTTCCGCAGCGTGGCTTGTATTTTCCCAGAGAGGCTAGTGCAGGTCCCCTCAGCTTCCTCCCTGCCGGAGTTGGAACTAGGGGCTTAGGCTAGAACTGCAATCTGATCTGGATGGAAAGAACCCAGTCCCTACCAGCACTGTGATTTTCAGTCTGCCCTGCTTCCCCTCATGCCAGGGGCTGAGTTAAAATGGCAGCTACTGACCTCTTTCTGACTTGGACAGGTTCAAACTTTAGCTGTTCTTAGGATTATACTTTAGCCCACCAAATTTACTAAACGGTAGCTGAAGTTGGTGCCCAGCAGTCTCTTCCTCCCTTGTTTTTGGGATGTGGAGCTTCCATTTCCAGCCACAGAATAGCTCCTGAGCTGACCTGTGCCACCAGTGGACAAATCGGCTTCCGTGGCATAGAGTGCTCTACTTAGAAATCTCTGCAGATGAGCAGTCTCCTCCTTCCATTCTTTCAAGGATGTTGCAGAATGCTCTTCTGGTGTCCTGGAGCCCCCAAACAGGTGTTTTAGATAGCTCTGGGTGATTACAAACTGCGCTGTAGCACGAACTGAGTCTAGGAGCTCCTTACTATGTCACTGTCTTGCATGTTGTCCCCATGCAGATGCTTTTTATACCATTAATTACCCTTGGCCTTGTTAATGTTCATGGGGGGAGTCCCAGATGTTTGCCATTTTGATTGGTTACCCCACCCGTCAGTTTCCTGGGGGGGCCCAGTGATATTTCCCCTTGAGAATATCTGGGGATTTTCCTTGATCTCGGATGAAATCTCATTCCAACTGGGGAATTCTCTCAGGGTTCTTCCAGCAGCTTTTTGGTATGTGTGGGTCTTTCCCTCAGGCGTGTTCCATGCTCACGTGTTTCATGGCCATGGTTTTCTGCCTGGGCCAGGTTTGTTTTCTCGTTCCCTAAACTAGCTTGTCTCATGGAGAGTTGTCTGCTGGCTGCATGTGTCCACCTTCCCATGAGCATATTCAGTGGGTTTTACAAAGTGAACAGAGTGGGTCACTCAACCCAGTATGTCACTCCAGGGGGAGGTAGGTTAAGGGCATTTTGACTGTCCATTTTTTTTGTTTGTTTTATTTTGTCTTGAATTACTTACATTTGCTAAATTACCTAGGGACAAACTGCTCACAGAGTAATATTATTTTTATGGGGAGCTTGTCATTTAAAATAAATATGTAGCCTATTAACTGTCATGCCATGTAGCATATCTTTTTAATTTTTGCATACTATCTTAAAAACTAGGCATAACTTCTGAAAATGCTGGATCCCTTTGTTCTCAGTCTTAGGTATTTAGACCCAGCGGACATCTACCATATTAGGTAATTTTCACATAGAGGGGATCCCCCTGGGCACTTGTATTGTTAGGTATTAATGCATAAAGAATTAGCTCACCTGTGGTAGGGATTGTGTATGTACAACATTTCAGTTTGGAAAGAAAGATTTTGGGAATTAATTTTATGAAATATGTGGTTTTTATACCTCACCTTGTAGAACTCCATAGGTAACAAAAGTGGACAGCAATAAGGGCTGGGGAAGGATAGAAGGATTGAGAGGTAAGATGTGTGGAGGTTTTCTTTTTGGAGTGATTTTTTACTCCAAAATTATTTGTAGTGATGAATGTACAACATTTTGATTATATTGAAAGCCATTGATTATACACTCAGATTGTGTGGTACGTGAATATGTTTCAATAAAACTGCTTTTTAAAAAATAAATATGCAAGAATAGCTAGAAATAGCAGCTGTGTACAGCACTGGAAGCATAGAGAGATTGAGAGGTGATGAATTTTTTTGTCTGTTTTTTGTTTATTATTATTATTGAAATAATGAAAATGCTGTGATAATGATTGAAGTGATAAATGCACAACTATGTGATTACACCAAATACCATTGATTGTTCACTTTGTATGGTGTATCAGTCAGCCAATGGGGTGTTGATGCAAAATACCAGAAATCGGTTGGCTTTTATAAAGGGTATTTATTTGGGGTAGAAGCTTACAGTTAGCAGGCCATAAAGTGCAAGTTACTTCCCTCACCAAAGTCTGTTGCCATGTGTTGGAGCAAGATGGCTGCCGACCTCCGCAAGGGTTCAGGCTTCCTCTTCTTCTTAAGGCCCTGTGGTCCCAGCTTCTTCCAATATCATCTGTAGGCTGGGATAAGTCTCTTCTCTCTCCCGGGGCTCGTGTCTCTCTGGGCTCAGCTACTCTGCTCTGTCCACAAGGCCAGCTTGTAAACTATCAGACTCTCTTCCCTGGGCCTTGTCTATGGAACTGTCTCTACTCCTCTCTGTTCTCCTCATGTGTATTTACTTTTTGGGGCTCCAGGATGAAAAAACTCCAGCAAACTCCTCTGCCTTGTCGTTTTCTCTGTGAATCCCTATTCACCAAGGGGGCAGGGACTTAATATCCTATTGACGTGGCCCAATCAAAGCCCTAATCATAATATAATCAAGTAAAAGTGAAACCTCTGAGGATAATACAATCTTAATATGCCCAGAGGAACAGACCAGTTTATAAACGCAATGCAATATCTATTTTTCAAATTCATAAACAATACCAAACTGCTGCAGATGGATTGTATGCTTTATTAACATGAATCAATAAAACTGAATTGTTTTTAAAAAAAAAAGAAATTTTAAAAAACTCAGTAGTGTTTCTGTATATGAGTAATGAAAAATCTGTAGAGGAAATTAAGAAAAAAATCCATTTACAATAGCAACTAAAAGAATCAAATACCTAGGAATAAATTTAACCAATGGTATAAAGGAATTATACATGGAAAAGTGTAAAACATGGCTAAAAGAAATCAAAGAAATCAAAGTAGACAGCAAGACTGAGTGGAGGGAAGTGGGTGTGGCTCAAGCAATTGAGCTCCCGCGTACCACATGGGAAGTCTCGGGTTCAGTTTCCGGTGCCTCCTGGAGAAGATGAGCAAGACAGCAAGCTGGCTTGGTGAGCTGACACAACAAGATGATGCAAGAAAGAGATACAAAGAAGAAACACAATGAGAGAGAAAACAAAGCAGGGAGTGGAGGTGGCTCAAGTGATTGAGTGCCTCTTTCCCACATGGCACTTCCCAGGTTCGGTTCCCAGTGCCTCCTAAAGAGAAGACGAGCAGACACAGAAAGCACAGAGTGAATAGACACAGAGAACAGACAGCAAGTGCAAACAATGAGGGTTGGGGGGGAATAACTAAGATAAATCTTAAAAAAAACCAAAACAAACTTAGTGGATCACAGCAAGGCAGCTTATCACTCACAGCCCAAAACATCAGTGACATTAGCATGATAGCACTGGTCCCCCTGTCCCCATGCCACATCAGGGGATGTGATAAATCCATTTGATGGCATTGTATGCACTGGTTTGTGATGCTGCTGCAAAACCCAGGTCTAAGGGCTCAACACATTTCATAGCAAACAGAAAACCAGTTCCCCTCTCCAGGGAGAAAGTTGTTACAGAGTATTCACACTGTGGTCATCATAGTCTATGAAATTGCATTCATGACTACAACAGAAGTAACTAGGGGTCGGAGGACGGTTAGTCCTTGCAGTTTGGCACACTCAACAAGGATATACAGGAATGCTTAGGGCTCAAGAGTCAGTGCACCCCCAGGTTGACAGTCTTCTTTATCTGGGGACCCTACAAGAGGAATGCAGGCCAAGGGTTGGTGTCATTCATTGATCATTAGGAGTGTTGTTCAGTACAGGAGTTAACAAACTACAGACCTTGTAATTTTAGATTGAATTCATTAAGAAACCTTTTCAAGTCTGCAGCAAGAATGAATTTCCAAAGCTGTTCAGTGTTCGGTAATAGTGGTTGAGGATGGTTCTTCTTTTTCAGAAAAAAATTCAGCCTCAACCCTAGCTCAAAAATTCAGAAAAGCGGAGTTCCAGGAAGATGGCAGATTAGAAAGACATGGGACTCTCTTCTCTCCCAGAAAAATAACTAGAGGAAGGCTGAAATGGCCTGGAAAAAGATCTTCTAGGTCAGGGGTTCTTAACCAGGGGTCCACGAACCCCTAAGGGATCTGTGAGCTTGAATTGAAAATTTAAAAAAAAAACATTCCTATAGGGATGTGTTGGTACTGGTGTGATATATTTATTAAATAACACAGTTTATTGTGGAAATAGTAAGGGGTCCGTGATTGTCACCTGACTGGCAAAGGGGTCCATGGAACAAAAAGAGTTAAGAACCCCTGTTCTAGGTTTTAGGACACCAGATGAAGGCTGGATACCGCCCAGAAGAGAAAGGGGAAAGGTGGGGAATCACGACCGCAAAAACTGACTTGAAACCGGCGGCTGCTACTGCTGGCACCCTCCCCCACACTAAAGACACTTTAGAATTCTCGGGTCTCTGAGCAGGCTACAGATAAAGGGGGCTCCAGGGATGCAGCCTAAGGCTGACTCAAGTTTTGACCCCAAACTTTTGTCTATTGTATCCCACCAGCCTTCCCAGGCTGGGTGGGACCACACTGGTATTTACCCCAGGAGCCAGCAGGACACTAAAGAGTTCCTGGACTAAAGAGAGCCAACCTTCCCAATCTCCCTCTCTACTAACCGGGACTGATGGTTTAGGATACAGAGGGGAGTGGAATTATTTCCTACCCTGGAAAAGGGAAGGGGCTGCCAGAGAAGGCTGGAGAACTGTCTTTGAGAAAGTTTGAATTACATGGCTCTTAGCCTTGAGGCAGAAACCTCTGACACATAAATCTGGTCTGTGTTGCAGTAAACACACTCTGACCAAGCATTGACCTGAGAGGGCTGCCAAAGAGTCCCATTTGCTGACAGACCAAGGAAGTGCACATGAGAAAATTAAAAGTAAATAAGTAAGAGAGGCTTTTTCCGGCTTTTATATCTTCCCTCCCCAAGACCCTAGGAAGCCAGTCTGCAACGAATTCCTGGGTCCAGAGCCCTGCTTTGATCAACTAGCAGGGACAATCCTAACAATCCAGGTCGAGCCAAGAATCAGAATTGAGTGGTGACACACAGCCTTCTGCCACTAAATCACTACAGAAGAGAAAGAAATTGAACATCTGAGTTAACTAAATCATAATCAGATGCCTAAATATCGGCAGAAATTATGAGCCATACTAAGAAAATGGAAGGCATGGCCTAAGATAAGGAAATATCAAAGCAGCAGAGGAGACACAGGATTTGAGAGAACTAATTAGCGAGATGTACAGAAATTTCCAAAATCAAATTGAGTTGAAAGACAGTATGACTAAAAAGGTAAATGATATCAAGACGAACTTGAGCGAACACAAAGAAGAATTTGAAATTCTGAACAGAAAAGAAACTGAGCTCATGGGAATGAAAGACACAATAGATGGGCTCAAAAACACAGTAGAGATATACAACACCAGATTGGAAATGGTAGAAGGAAGAATAAGTAATATCGAAGACAAAACATATAAAATTGAAGAGAGAAAAGAACAGAGGGAGAAAAGAATGGAAAAAATTGAGCAGGTGCTCAGAGAGTTGAATGACAACACAAAACAACATGCGTGTCGTGGGAGTTTCACAAGGAGAAGAGAAAGGAAAAGGGGCAGAAGGAGTATTTAAGGCAATAATAGCTGAAAATGTCCCAACTCTCACAAAAGAAATGAACTTACATGTCCAAGAAGCACACCGTACCCCAATCAGAATAAATCCAAATACACCTACTCCAAGACGCATACTACTCAGAATGCCAAATGTCAAAGATAAAATTTTCAGAGCAATAAGGGAGAAGCAAACCGTCACATGAAAGGGATGTAGAGTAAAACGTAGTGCAGATTTCTCTTCAGAAACCATGGAGGTGAGAAGACAATAGTATGATACAGTTAGGAAACTGAAAGAGAAAAACTGCCAGCCGAGAATTCTTTATCCAGCATAACTGTCCTTCGAATATGAATGTGAGTATAAAATATTCACAAACAGAAACTAAGGGAGTTTGCAAAAAAGAATCCACCTTTGCAGGAAATATTAAAAGAAGCCTTAGAACCTGAAGAAAAAAAAAAAAAAGACAGGAGAGAGAGACTTGGAGGAGAGTATAGAAGAAAGAATAGCATAAAGGATAACCAAAAGAGTAAAAAGACAGACAAGCACTGGATGACATATGAAAACCAAAGAATAAAATGGAGGAAGTGAATAATGCATTTACAATAATAATCACTGAATGTGAATGGATTAAACTCCCCAATCAAAATATACAGGCTGATAGAATGGATAAAAAACATGAGCCATCTATATGCTGCTTAGAAGAAACTCACATTAGACCCAGGGATACAAACCATCTGAAAGTGAAAGATTGGAAAAAGATACTACTCCAGGGCCCGGCTAGATAGCTCAGTGGATAAAGAGCGCGCTGGGGTACCACATGCGAGGCCAGGGTTCGGTTACCGGGGACCTCTCCGAGCGGGCAGACGGCCTTGAGAAAGGCAAGCCACCATGGGCGGGGCAGAGCCGCTGTGGGCAAGACAAAAAGCCGCCACGGGCAGGCAGAGCCCCCACGGGCATGGCAAAGCCACCGGTGAAAAGCGGAGCTGCTGCCTGCAAAGCGGAAGCCGGCAGCCCGCAAAAACATGGAGGACTGCTGCCCGCGAAACATGGAGCGGAGCCACCCGTGAAAACGGAATGGAGCCACCCTCGAACGGAGCAAGCCGCCGCCGCGGAGGGCCGACTCGGCACATCGCCGCAAAAGACGGGGGGAGACAAGAAGCAGACATAGAAAAACACAGAAGAATGGACACACAGCAAGAGCAAGCAGAAGCGGGGGGGAGGAATATGTAATAAATAAAAAATAAATCTTTAAAAAAAAAAAAAGATACTACTCCACACGAATAGTAACCACAAAAGAGCAGGGGTAGCTATACTAATATCAGACAAAACAGACTTTAAATTTAAAAAAGTTATGAGAGATACATAAGGCCATTATATATTAATAATAGGGGCAATCCACCAGGAAGATACAACAGTCATAAATATCTATGCACATAACCAGGGTGCCCCAAAATACATGAGACAAACTTTGGCAAAACTGAAGGGAGAAATAGATATCTCTACAGTAATTGTTGGAGACTGGGCCCGGCTAGATAGCTCAGTGGATAAGAGTGCGCTGGGGTACCACATGGGAGGCCCCGGGTTCGGTTCCCGGGGACCTCTCCAAGCGGGCAGACGGCCTTGAGAAAGGCAAGCCGCCGTGGGCAGGGCGGAGCCCCCACGGGCATGGCGAAGTCACCCGTGAAAAGCGGAGCTGCTGCCTGCAAACCGCGGCGGAAGCCAGCAGCCCGCAAAAACATGGAGGACTGCTGCCCGCAAAACATGGAGCAGAGCCGCCCGTGAAAACGGAATGGAGCCACCCTCGAACGGAGCGAGCCGCCGCCGCGGAGGGCCGACTCTGTGCGTCGCCGCAAAGACGGGGAGAGACAAGTAGCAGACATAGAAGGACACAGAAGAAAGGACACACAGCAAGAGCAAGCAGAAAGGGGGGGGGGATATGATATGTAATAAATAAAAAAAATAAAATAAATCTTTAAAAAAAAAATAATTGTTGGAGACTTCACCACCCCACTCACATCATTAGATAGAACAAGTAAACAGAAGATCAACAAGGAAACAGAATTTAAACAATATGACAAACAAGTTAGACATAAACATGTACGGAACACTGCATCCAAACTCAGTGGGTTATACATTCTTCTGAAGTGCTCATGGATTTTTCTCCAGGATAGACCACATGTTAGGTTACAATGCAGCTCTCAATAAATATAAAAAGATGGAAATTATACAAAGAAACTTCTCAGATCATAATGGAATGAAACTGGAAATCAGTAATACACAGGAAAAAAGTAAGTTTGCAAATGTGTGGAGGCTGAACAACACACTCCTAAATCAGTGGGTCAGAAAAGAAATTGCAAGTGAAATCAGTAAATATATTGACACAAATGAAAATGAGAACACAACGTATCAAAACTTATGGGATACAGCGAAGGCAGTCTTGAGAGGGAAATTTATAGCCCTGAATGCCATATTAAAAAAGAAGAGCTAAACTCAAAGATTTAACTGAACAACTAGAGAAACTAGAAGAACAGGAAACCAATTCCAAAGCGAGCAGAAGGAAAGAAATAATAAAGATTGGAGCAGAAATAAATGAAAATGAGAAGAGAAAATCAACAAAACCAAAAGCTGGTTCTTTGAGAAGATCAATAATATTGACAAAACCCTAGCTAGACTAACAAAAAAAGAGAGAAGATGCAAATAAATACAATCAGAAATGAAAGGAAGGAAGTTACAAATGACCCCACAGAAATAAAAAGAATCCTAAGAGGATATTGTGAGAAACTATATGCCAACAAACTAGACAGCCTAGAAGAAATGGACAGATTCCTAGAAATGCACAACCACTAATGCTACAAGAAATACAAGAACTTAACAAGCCAGTCACATTTAAAGAGATTGAAGTGGTCATCACAAATCTCCCAGCAAAGAGTCCAAGATCAGATGGCTTCACAGGTGAATTCTACCAAGCATTTCAAAAAGAATTAACACCAATCCTGTTAAACTCTTCCAAAAATTGAAGAGGAGGGAAAATTACCCATCTTTTATGAAGCCAACATCACCCTAATACCAAAGCCAGATAAAGATAATAAAAGAAAAGAAAATTACAGACCAATCTCTCTAATGAACATAGATGCAAAAATTCCCAACAAAATACTTGCAAATCATATCCAACAGCATATCAAAAGACTTATACGTCATGTCCAAGTGGGATTTATTCTTGGTATGCAAGATTGGTTGAACATTAGAAAATCAATCAATGTAGTACACCACATTAACAAATTGAAGGGAAAAAAACCACATGATCATCTCAATTGATGCAGAAAAGGTATTCAAGAAAATCCAGCATCCTTTTCTGGTAAAAACACTTCAAAATATAGGAATAGAAGGGAAATTCCTCAATATGATAAAAGGCATATGTGAAAAATCCACAGCCAACATCATACTCAATAGGGAAGGGTGGAAAGCTTTCCCTGTAAGATTGGGAAAAAGATAAGGATGCCCACTGTCCCCATTGTTATTCAGTATTGTACTAGAAGTTCTAGCAAGGGCAATTAGACAAGAAAAAAAAAATTAAAGGCATCCAAATAGGAAAAGAGGAAGTAAAACTCTCACTGTTTGCGGATGACATGATCGTGTACTTAGAAAGTGCTGAAGTATCCACAACAAAGCTACTTGAGCTAATAAATGAGTTCAGCAAAATGGTAGGATACAAGATCAACATGCAAAAATCAGTAATGTTTTTGTACACTAGTACTGAACAATCTGAGGAGGAAACTGGGGGAAAATTCCATTTACAATAGCAACAAAAAGACTCAAACACCTAGGAATTAATTTAGCCAAAGAAGTATAGGACCTATATGCAGAAAGCTACAAAACAATGCTAAAAGAAATTTTTAAAAACCTGAACAAATGGAAAGACATTCTGTGTTCATGGATTGGAAGAACAAGTATCATGAAGATGTCAGTCTGCCCAAACTGATTTATAGATTCAATGCAGTACCAATTAAAATTCCCAACAGCTACTTTACAGTGTTAGAAAAAATAATTACCACATTCATTTGGAAGGGAAAGTCCACCCAAATAGCCAAAAGCATTCTAAAAGAGAAGAGTGACGTGGGAGGAATTTCACTGCCTGACCTTGAAACATGTTACAAAGCTACCATGGCCAAAACAGCATGGTACTGACAAAGATAGACACATTGATCAATGGAGTAGAATTGAGAATCCAGAAATAAACCCTCAACTATATGGTCGATTGTTTTTTTTGTGTGTGTGGTTTTTTTTAAACAATTTATTGAAGTATATCATTCATACATGAACATACATAAACTATAAGTGTTCAGTGAACATTGTGATCTTACAGAACAAACATGCAGGGGGCCAGCTGTAGCCCATTGGTAGGGCGCCCGTTTACCACATAGGAGGCCCTGGATTCGGTTCCTGGGGCCTCCTTGAGTGGGCAGACCACCTTGAGAAGGCAAGCTGCCGCAGGCAGGGCAAAAGCCACCACAGGCAGGGCAAAAGCCACCGCGGGCAGGGCAAGCCCCCGCGAGCAGGCAGGCCGCAGCGCGGTGAGCTGACTCAGCGGGTCGCTGCACCAAGGTTGGGGGGAAAGCAGACACGGAAGAATGCAAGAATGAACACAGCAAGAACAAGCAGAAAGGGGGGGGATATGTAATAAATAAAAAAATAAAATCTTTAAAAACAAACAAACAAAAAAACCAACATGCACAACATCATACAGGGCTCCCACATATCACCCCCCCACACACACATGCTGCATTGTTGTTAAACATTTGTTAACAAATCTTTTTTTTTTTTTAAAGATTTATTATTTATTTATTTATATACCCCCCCCCCCCGCTGCTTGTGCTCACTATGTTCATTTGCTTTTGCGTTTCTTTGTGTCTGCTTGTCTCCCCCTGCTGCGTCAGCTCACCACGCGGCAGCTTGCCTTCGCCAGGAGGCCCCGGGAACCAAACCTGGGGCCTCCCATGTGGTAAACCAGAGTCCAACCAATTGAGCCACAGCCGGTTCCCTGTTAACAAATCTTGAAAGAGCATCGTCAAAGTATTACTACTAACTATAGTCTGAATCTTCCTCTATACATTTTTTTAGGGATATATTTACTTTTATCAATTTTTAACCACCACCCCATTTTTGCTATTTCTGTGTCCATTCATTGGGCATCTCTCTGTGTCTGTTTCCTGCCCTCTCTCCTCATCCTTCTCTTCCTGTCTTCACTGGGATTTGATCCTTGGAACCTCTGATGTGGGAGAGAGGCATCCAACTACCGCCTGTGCCACCTTAGTTCCTGTTTTTTTGGCGCATCTTGTATTGTCTCTCCCTTGTGTCACTCCACTGTTATATCATCATCTTGCTGTGTGGCTTGCGGGGCCTGGTGGCTCACCTGCGCACAGGGCCTGATGGCTCACCCACTTGCAGGACCTGGCAGCGCATGTGCCTTCTATTTTTTTTTTTTTTTTTTAATTTTTATCGGGAGGTCCTGGGGGTCGAACCCAAGTGTCTCTATATGGGAGACGGACACCCAACCACCCGTGGCACATCCGTCCTCCTGCTATATCTCTTAAGGTTGACCAAAGATACCAAGTTACAGTTTTTCCCCATACAGGACGGTCAGATAATAAATCAGGCTTAGTTTATCACCAGCATTCTAAAAACCAGACCTAGGGAGAAAAACTAGGTCTGGGGACACATGCATGGTTTCTAATATAGCCAATGTTTAGCCTACCCTGATAATCACGAAATAAAGACAGCGAGAATATTCGCATCAATTGGTTTTTGACAAACCTACCAAGTCCATGTTAATGGGACAGAACAGTCTCTTCTCTCAGTGCTGGGAGAACTGGATATCTATAACCAAGAGAGTGAAAAGAGGACCCCTATCTTACTCCCTTGACAAGAATCAACTCAAAATGCATCAAAGATGTAAATATAAAAGCCAGGGCCATAAAACTACTAGAAGAAAATGTAGGGAAACATCTTAAAGACCTTTCTGTAGGTGGTGGTTTCTTGGACCTTATACCCAAAGCATGTGCAATAAAATAGAATAAATAAATAAATGGGACCTCCTGAAAATTAAACATTTTTACACCTCACAGGACGTTGTCAAAAGAGTGAAAAGGCAGCTGACTCAATGCCTGAAAATATCTGGAAATCACATATCTGATAAGGTCTTTTTGTTTTTTTTCTTAACGGGGAGGTCCCGGGGAGCGAACCCAGGTCCCTCCATATGGGAGACGGCCACTCAACCATTTGAGCCACATCCCGCCCCTGGTTTTGTTTTTTTTTAAAGATTTATTTTATTTATTTATATCTCCCTGCCCCCTCATTGTTTGTACTTTCTGTGTCTGTTCATTGTCTTGTGTTTCTTTAGAAAGCACAGGGAACTAAACCCGGGACCTCTGATGTGCGAGGGAGGTTAATCACTAAGCTACATCCATTCTCTGCTTTGTTGTGTGTCTCATTATGTTTTTTCTCTTTTATCTCTTGTGTCATCTTGTTGCATCAGCTCGCCGTGCCTGCCTGTTGGGCTAACTTGCAATGATGCTCGTCCTCTTTAGGGAGTCACTGGGAACCTTTGCTCCCTGCTTTGTTGTGTCTGTCATTATGTTTTTCTTCTTGTGTGTCTTGTTGTCATCTGATTGTGTCAGCTTACTGTGCCCACCTGTCGGGCCAGGTCGCTGTCTCTTTAGAAGGCACCTGGGAACCCAACCATGGACCTCCCCCCCGCCCCCCCCCATGTGGTAGGCGGGAGCCCAGTCGCTTGAGCTACATCCACTTCTCGTTATAAGGGTTTAATATCCATGATATATAAATCGATATTACAACTAAGAATAGAAAGACAAACACCAATTTAAAAAATGGGCAGAAGACTTGAATAGGTTTTGTCCAAAGAAGAAATACAAATGGAAAAAAAAAAAACATTAAAAAATGTTCAGGGGAACCGGCTGTGGTTCAATTGGTTGGGTGAGACAAGCAGACACAGAAAAGCGCAAAGCAAATGAACACAGCAAGCACAAGCAGCAAGGGGGGGGGGATATATAAATAAATAAATAAATCTTAATAAATAAATAAATAAATAATGTTCAGTATACTGATGATTAGGGTGATGCAAATCAGTACTACAATGAGATATTTCACACTATCAAAATGGCCACCATTAAAAAGACAGAACTACAAGTGTTGGAGAGGATGTGGAGAGATAGGAACACTTATTCACTTTTGGTGGAGATGTAGAATGGTGCAGCCACTGTGGAGGACTGTTTGACAGTTACTAAAGAAGTAGAATATAGATTTGCCACTGGGTATATACCCAGAAGAAATGAGAGCAGTGACAGGAATAGACATCTGCACAGCGATGTTCGTAGCGGTGTTATGCACGGTTGCCAGAAGTTGGAAACAACCTAGGTGACCATCAACCAATGAATGGATAAACAAACTGTGGTGTATTCACACGATGGAATATTGTACAGTTGTAAGGAATGAAGTTGTAAAGCATATGACAACATTGATTAACCTGGAGGACATTATGTTGTGTGAAGCAAGCCAGACACAAAAGGACAAATATTGTATTATTGTGTTTATTATGAACTAAATATACTGTGTAACATATTGTATGATTCCATTTATATAAACTGTAAATATAAATTAATTTATATAGATGAAATTTGAGAAGTGGTTATGTAGGGATAGGGAAGGCACAGTAAGGGGTGTGGAGTTTTTTTTTTGAGTAATGAAATAATTGTGAAATTTTTTGTGATGATGACTGCACAACAGTGTGATTATAATAAAAGCCATTGATAATACACTTTGGATACATCATATGGTATGTGAATATATCTCAGTAAAACTGCTTAATGAGTAAATAAATAATTGTGCAAGAATAGCCAGAAATAGCGAAGT
>PVKH010015096.1:0-16227 GCA_004027955.1 Chaetophractus vellerosus | reverse complement strand
GCTCCGCTTTTCATGGGTGACTTTGCCATGCCCGTGGGGGCTCCGCCCTGCCCGTGGCGACTTTTTGCCTTGCCCACGGCGGCTCTGCCCCGCCCACGGTGGTTTGCCTTTCTCAAGGCCGTCTGCCCGCTCCGAGAGGTCCCCGGGAACTGAACCCAGGGCCTTCCATGTGGTACCCCAGCGCGCTCTTATCCACTGAGCTATCTAGCTGGGCCCTAACATAGTCTCTTGACTCTCCCAAATAATAGCTCAGTTGGAAGAGTATGGACTAAGTAAGAAAGCACTATCACAAAATCATCTCATTTTACTCTTGTAAAATCCTAGTCAAGTAGACCAGGGGATTATCACCATTTTACAAATGCAGAGAATGAGGTTTAGAGATATAACAGAGGAGGCCAGGACCCATGTCTCATTGGTAGGATGTTTTGCTTAACAGTTCATCCAGCTGTGTTCTGTGTGCCAAATTCAGTTCTTTTGCTCCTACAGTACAGGATACACATGAAGAGACATTGTAACCCAATGATACACAGTTTCTTCAGTTTCTTTGTGGTTTTGTTTGTTTGTTTGTTTGTTTTGGTTTGGTTTTTTTGGAAGCAAATGATGAGTATTTCACTTGGACTATGATCTGGATCTGAAGTTAATCTGGCTTCAGGCACACATAATGATAACCACACATGAACTATGATCTTTAATCTTTTCCTTCCTTTTCTCATATACATGAATTTCTCACACCTGTATTTCTAAAGGAGTTTCAGCAGCTAAAGATATGACCACTGTGATGTTTTCCACTTTTTTCTTTTTTAAAAGGTTCCAGGATGCTCTTTGTCAAAAGATCCATACATATCATTAGTCATACTACATAAAATTCAAGTTTGAGATGCAATATTTCAATTTTAGTCCACCATAAAGTGACTTATTTACCTCTGAAGAAGAAACAAATGATTGACAAGAAAACTATTTAAACTATAAAATTATGCAACCTAAAACCTAAGATGATTTAATCAGTTCCTTGACATAGGATAGCATAGTTTGGAGGTAGTTATTATTTTATTATTATTTATTATTTATTTTATTATTTTATTATTATTTATTATTATTTCTATAATGACTTGATACTTTCTGAAGTCAAAGACACAATGAAAACATCTTCATATACAGTTTCAAATTCTATGTTCAACATATCTTTATTTTTTTAACAAATGAATTTTATTGATACATATTAATAAAGCTTACATTTCATCCAAAGAATACAATCAATGGTATTTGGTATAATCACATATTTTTGCATTCATCACTTCAATCGTTATTAGAGCATTTTCATTATTTCAATAATAATAAACAAAAAACAGACAAACAAGCAAACAAGAAAATCCCTCACCTCTAAACCTCTCTCTGTTTCCCCTGCTGTACATAGTTGCTGTTTCTGGCTATTCTTGCAAAATTATTTATTTGTTCATTAAGCAGTTTTACTGAGATACATTCATATATGATATGATCTATCCAAAGTGTGTAATCAATGGCTTTTAGTATAATCACAGTGTTGTACATTCATCATCTCAAAAATTTTAGAACCATTTCATTACTCCAAAAATAAAGACGCCACACATTTTTTAAGCAGTGTATTACTTAAAAGAATCAAATAGAAAAAGAAAATTATTCTTTATTGTTTTATAGTCTCTATAGAAATCCAGTTGCTACAGTAGCAACATGATCAAGCAATAGGTACAGCCATTAAAATTTAATCTGAAGTCCTATTATTAAATAAGATTAAAGAATAACCCAAAGGCATCATAGGTTAAAGCATCTTCCAGTTATAGCGAATCTTAATTCTGAGGAAATATTTTCTAAAAGCAAAAGGCTCTGTCACAAAATGTATACTATTGATGACACAAACCTTTGTGTCTTATGGGACCAGTTTCATTTTGGGTTTTAGTAATATTGATGCTTTGGGGTCCTTTAGAATTGAGAGCCATCAACAAAAACCTTGAAAACAAATAATAGTTTTGCTACAATATGTTGTGAAAAGGTTAAAAAAATTCATAGTGTTTAAAATTTCATAATGAGTATATCTAAGAGTAGACTAAGGGTTTGATTTGCCTCTCATATGCAAGAACACCCCTGGATTTCCTCAATTAAGTTCCATTTATATTATCCTGAATTCTTTTTCTGAATCCAGCCAACTGGAAAGGAAAATAATTATTAATGTCTGAAGTTACAGAAAACCAAAACAATCCGTGGGGAGTTTTTCATCTGTATGGACCTCTTTACCACTTTCTAGCCCAGAGAAAATTGCCTTAATGTCCTGCACTTATCCTCTGGAACGTTACTGTTATGGCGAACTCTGGTGACCAGCAATAGAGAATAGAGCCTATCTTAGGTTTCTTAAGGGCTTTTCAATTCTTTAAAAATATTCCCGTAGAATCCAGAAGCTCAAAATACTTACCAAGCTCTAAGTGTGAAATTGTTATCTACCTAGTTATCAGCTCTGCAGCGTCTAGTGTGACACTTACTCTCTCTGACCCTGTTTCCTCATGGATAAAATGAGGGTAACAACCTACCCTTCATAAGATTATTATCATCAGGATTTTTAAACATGGATGTAAATCTATCAATTTTCTAACACAGAACAAGGGCACAATAAATAACTTCTATATCATTAAGGGTTCAAGTTGTATATCCTCCATTTGGACTGTGTAAACATAATTAAAACTTTTTATTTTTTACATTTATCCAAGTGTAAAACACTAAAAAAGGTAAAGTTTTTCTGTCAAAGATAATTGGCTTCAGGTCATTTACATATTGGCTTTACATATTGGTTGCAGCCTGCAAGCTCATGGAACATGAAACAGATAACATTAAAAAAACATTTAAAAATGCATGTATTTTCCTGTGCTAAATTTTGGCATTTTAGAAAATCTAATTTAGTGAAGAAAATGTGTCCGTTCACTCCTCACATTTTCTTATACTGTTCACACCAGCCCAGAAACAAGTGTAACTAGTAATATCTGGTTATTACTTACTATCATAAAAACTTTGAAGACATTGATCCTTCTTTTCTTTTCAAATGGTTAAAACAAGTGGTCAGTGCATATATTAGCCACTGTGTGCCTTGCCTTAAATAATTCCACAATGCCAGATCCATCTATAACCTACAACATAAGCCAAATGCTCTTTTATTCATTTGAATCTCAGAAAGAGTTTCTTACAATCACCATAACTGAATACATTCATTCTGTACACTTCCTTAGGCAGAAAGAGAGCCATTTCACATAAAGTTCCCTTATTTCCCTGTAAGTAGAAAATATATGGCCTTTGCAAAACAGACACTTAACAGAACAGAAGAAATTAATTCCTTCTTTTACACTTCACAGTAGAAAAAACAGCTGATGACTCAATTCAAACAATGGGACAAAGTACATAGTCCATATGAGTCTTTTGAGAGGAGTAACCCTTAAATGTTTTGTGGTGGGAAAGACTGTGAGAAAATAAAGTGGATAAATAAGCTTTTGGTGGTTGAATTCCCAAATCGTATTTTCTAAATTAAAACCATCAACTTACAAAATCAATGGGTCCTTTTTCTTTAAAAATGTCAATATCATCATCATAAAAAATATTAAACAATCTTTGTTCATCCTACCAGGTAATAGTCGAGTTATTAGACTTTGCATACATTCTTTGTTCTGTGCAAGAACTCTAA
Organism: Chaetophractus vellerosus; assembly: GCA_004027955.1. Lineage (NCBI taxonomy): Eukaryota > Metazoa > Chordata > Mammalia > Cingulata > Chlamyphoridae > Chaetophractus > Chaetophractus vellerosus. Next base: position 12,530 of record PVKH010015096.1, on the reverse strand, counting down.
TCATATTTGTGCTCACATCTTAGTGATACCTTATAATAATGATAACTGAAAATAAAATTAATCCCATCTTCACTCAATGGTGGCTTATTCTAAAATAAATGCTTTGTTTATTGACAACTTTTAGACTTTGTTGTGAATTTAATAATCCTATTAAATTCACCTTTACTCCCTCAGAAGCTTTGATTCTATTTTTTCCATACCAAACCTGATCAGTACAAGATGTCTGCTTTTTATGAAAAATTAAATAAATGCAGCCTAAAAACAAGGCTAGAACCTCAAAAAGATCGTATCTATGTGCATCTCCTTCTCACATGGCCTGCCTGAGACCATAAGTCACAGGAATTTCTTTATTGGTCCTAGGATGTTTGTGGAGTTATTTATTTTTTAAAGAATGCATATGCTATAAGAGAAATCTTTCTCACCAACAAAATTAAACAAAACTGTTTCAACATTAGTTATTACCCATGATTTTAAAAAAAATTTATTTGATTAATACACTAGATATGCCTGTTTTATTTAAAGTGTGTAAATGTTCTAAAAAAATCACACCTGCTCCCACGGAAGTAGTGATAAAAGTCTAATAAACTATCAGTCTAATGCTATGAAAATATATTTAAGAAATGGAGGAATTCACTGTCTTTAGTCTCTTAACCTACTAGATTACTGTGGTACTTAGCACATTCTAACCAATATTTTAAGTGAAAATAACACTCTGGATTTGCTTTTGTGCTAACCCATGCAAATTCCATAGCTATCAAAAACAAAAGCTATGTAATAATAGTATGAAATCAACTAAGTAAAAATTTCTTCAAGCTTGCTCTTATGATTTTCAGAAATAAATAATTTAGCAATTTATTCCACTGCATATGAATGAAGTGAAAAAGCCAACATCATGTTGGTTAGGGAAAAGAGGTTTTATGGTATTCAAAATGCACAAATAGATCTTACAGCAGCAAGTCTAGGGGCAGTGAAAAATTCAAAGCAGTTCAATGTACAAAAATCATGTTATTAATGTAGTAAAGTATTTAGTATGATTTTGTAATGTTTATTTTATAAAGCAGTTAAGAAACATTTTAAAGGGGCTTCAAAGAGACGTTTTCTGCGTCTTTTGTATTGTCAAGCATTATCTTTGCTTGGCCGAAGAGGACAATTCATTCTTTAGTAGATCCATTAAATACAGAATTATAAATCTGTAGTAGATAGTATAATTTTTATTTTTTCAAATACATTTTGATAACATAAAATGGCTTTTCCCTAGGATTCCTAAGTAAATACCATTCAAATCTGTGAGCAGAGAGCACAAGAGCAATTCAGTTAACTGCCTTGGGAAAGTGTGAAAGAAAGCAATACAAGAATATGCTCCCCAAACTTAATCTGCTTGAGGATTGTGGCCATGGCATATTTAGCTATTAAAAAAAACAAAATGGAACTAAGAATTTAAGAAAGTGGGAAAATATAAATACTTTCCACTTTAAGCTTTATTCCTCAAATTCCTTACCAAAATTGTTATTAAGAAAATTCTTATCTTGATGTTTGTTTATATGTGTGTTCAACTTTTAACCCCTGAACCACTATGGCTTTTAAGCAACAAAGTTTAGTAGTACCTTTGATTTGCTTCAGTATAATGGACACCTTTAAATGGGTTTTAAATTTTGTTTGGATAAAAGCGAAGTATGTTAGGGTTGGGGATCTTATCTAACTTCCCAAATCCCTTAATACTCCAAAGCTGCAAAGAAAACAGAACTGAAAAAGGACAATCTGCAAGCCTTTTCTTTCGAACCTAGCTTGAAAGGAACCTATTCCATAGAACAGAAAAAGACATAAAAATAAACCTGGCAATATATTATTTAATTTTAAGTGAACATCCGCATTGGGAAAATTGAGTAATAAAAATAAACGTTTGTTCAGTCACCAGAATTATGGGTTGAGGTGATATGCCCAGTGTTTTAGAAGGTTCCAAGAAAAAGGCATAAGGCTATGAACATGAATCTTTGCTATCCATTGAAGGTTATGTTGCTCTGTCCTCCGTTGTGTAAATAAAAGCTCCATTGGCTCCTTTTCCTCTGTGAATCAAACAGAAGCAGCTCAGAGTGTTTGTTCAACCTCACACAGGAACAAAGATTAAATGCAAGTAGCAGAGGGTACATTTTATCTAGGAGGAAAACAAGATCATCTTTAGTTTCTCTGTCTCTCTGTTTTATTGTTTATTTTGTTTTGTTTTCCTCCAGCCCAGCTATTTTAAGCAGCTTTCAGAAGCCATAAAAAACCTTGGTCAGAATATTTCAAATTCCAATCAAGTATTTTCGTTCTGAGTTTTAGATAAAACAAGGTAATTGAACTAGGAAGACTCTCCAAGTTTTTGAAATGGGTGACCACATCCAGACTCTAGATGTTATTTCATGGATAAGTCTCCCCCTTCCCACTCCCTTTTAATTATGACCAGGAACAGCTAATCAGTTTGTTTACAAACATGGAGAGGAGGATGTGAGGGCCAATTACAGAAACCAACAATAAAAACAAAAGTTTTCTTCCCTGATCAAAGAGACTGAGAGATAAATCCATGCCGAGATGAGCAGAGGTCGTTTTCCACCAGCATTCCTATCATACGCTGTATGGCCAACTGCACCAGGCTCCCAGCAGCTTTGCTGCATGTGACAGGCCTAATCAGATGTTACACAGGCCAGACACTCACAGGCAATTAGCACTTTCCATGGGTCTCTAACCTGTGACCCTTCATTCTTTCTTTATTAACACCCAGGACTCTGATCTACCGACACTGGTAAACAATTCAAATACAAGTATGGTACTTCCACAGGGTAGAAAGGGATTCAGAAAGTTGCTAATCACACTCAAGTTTGCCAAAAACTGACAAAAGATATGTTGGACTCCATAGAAAAGGCATAAACTAATTATGTATCAGCATGCAACATGTTAAAAATCTCATCTCCTGCCAGATATGTTACATTAGCATATTAATAATGGAAAACTGGATTAACAATATTTGACATCTTCACTGTGTTCACTTTCAGTTCTATTATTACTTCAAACAGTTCCTCCAAAAGCATTCATTTGCTTACAGCAAAATTGAGAACAATTTGGGAGAAAAAATAATGTTAAAACTATTTATATTTTTATTGAGTTGCTTGTGGGAGAATGATCCTGGATTAATTATAGCATTATAAAAGATGCTATAATTTTAAACACTCCTTCCTGCATCCAGTCTTGTGTAAAACTATATTCATAAGACCCTTTCATAAGTTTCACATATGACACAATGAATACATTCTAATTTTTGATAGGCTAGTGATAAAATGCTTGGAAATTTCACACCTCGTTAAGTAAGCAGAAGAAAGCCTAAAGTTCATTCATCCAGCACTTCTCTAAAAGTGATCTTTTTGTTTCTAAATGTCACTAAAGGGCTGGCTGGATAGCCCAGTGGATAGGGTGCCAGCTTACCACATGGGAGGCCCTGGGTTCGGTTCCTGGGGACCTCTCCTAGTGGGCAGACCGCCTTGAGAACGGCAAGCCGCCATGGGCGGGCCAGAGCCGCCATGGGCAGGGCAAAAAGCTGCCACGGACAGGGCAAAGCCACCGTGGGCAGGGCAGGTCGCCCGCGAATGGAGCGCAGCCAGCCACCCACGAACTGAGAGCCGGCCATGAATGGAAGCAGAAGCCGCCCACAAGCGGGGAAAGCCGCGCCTGCGCAGTGACCAGTCTCGACGTGTTGCCACAGCAGGGGGGAGGGGAGATATGTAATAAAATAAATAAATCTTTTAAAAAAAATGTCACTAAAGATCATGCTAGTATGACCATATTTGGAGAATGGGACCATATGATATAATGTAAAGTCATCAACTTTGGTGAATGGCAAGTCAGGGCTTGAACTTAGCAGTTGTGTGGCCTCGAGCACACTGCTTACTCCTTTTTGGTCTTCTTTTTTCTCATATATAAAAACAGGATGATAATATTTTTGCAAAGATAATTTGGGATTGAAAATGTAACTGTTTCTAGTCTTGTATCTAATCCAAATATAAAAATTGCTCCCTAAAAATGTTCTTCAAGTTTCCATTTCTGTCACTAAAAATAAGTTGAATGAAACATGAAGCATAAATCCTCTCTGAAACGTTTCCTAAGTCGACCATATTACTTAGCAAGGCACAGAACAGTAGTGAAAACAACATCACGTAGCTATTTAAAGCTCACTCAGCACAGGCCCTAAGAAAGTCATGTACTCTTAAGAGTCCCTGCAGAACCGGTGCTAGTCACCATAGACTGCTAGATCCAAATACATGGCAACAGAAGCAAAACCAGTGACCCATGAATTGAACCACAATAGTATTTTTTATGAAGAGACTTGAAATTTTCTTTGGCCATTTTTACCATACCAGTTTGTTTAAAACTAAAAAGTAAATATGTTTCCAAATGGTCAGTAAAGCTTCTTTTATGAACATGCCCTTTCTTTGAAAGTCTAATGTTTTTTTTGTTTTTTTGTTTGTTTTTAAATGTATACTAAAAAAATGACTTTGTGTATCAAAGGAAAGTAAATCATGCCTACACACTCACATCTGGATTGGAGTTATTTTCCCAGTAACTTCTGGACAAAACTTGCCTTTTGACTGAGACTAAAAAACTTTCAGTTCAGAGAATCCTGATGAAAGAGTTCTAAACTATGACACACAAAGAAAAATGAAATGGTATATGTAATCCTATGTTATTTGAAACTTAATTTAGAGTAGGCTTATTGGGAATTAAATTGTGTGACAAACTTATAAATAAGTGTTAGAGTATTCACATACATATCTGTACTATCTCTCTTCAAGAAGATAAAAGCAGTATTAGAGTAATTTAAATACTTCTGGTGTGATACAAGGCAAATCTCAAAGCACAGGCAGGTTAAAATAAGATCAAACTTAATGAGATTCTACAGCAAAATATAGGGTAAATTTAAGCTCAGGTTTCTCAAGTGAATACCTTACACTTCTGTCATCCACACTTATCATCCTTTCATCAACCCTCCCCCACTTACCCTATCTTGAATCCCAAACACTGGCAGGGCTTTCTAGGCCCAGGAGACAGGCTAATTGCCAAATATTTATTGAGTGCTTAGTACCAACTTGTCACTTGTTTTTCAGGGATTACAAGTAAAATATATTTAAAAGAATAATATGTGTCTTACAAATAAATGACCCATAAAATAGTTATCAAGCAAAAACCTTTTTCTATTTTAGAAACAAACTCAAAATTTATATAATTATGCTCTATGGATAGGCACATATAAATTAATTCTTGCTTTAGAGATCCTAGAAAATACTGAAAAACAAATTTTTAAGGAATTGCTTTGAATAAAATTCAAATACTTTAAAAATATTTATGTGCATATTTTCTGTTTTTTTATGCTTAGCAATTTAACTCATTTAACTACAAAAGAGACAACGGAATAAAAACCTGAAATTTTAGTTGAATGTTATTTATAATGTTGAAGAGAACATTGGGCCATTATTTCTTCTCCTGGCTCTCATTTGAAGGTCACCTTTCAGCCTAGGTAGAAGTAAGGAAAATAATATGAATACTTACATTAGAGAGAAGATAAGAGAAAAGTAAAATTAATATATGAAGACAAGACAGAAATAATGAAACAGGAAGCCTGAGAGATGAACATGGTGTTAACAATAATAAAGGACTGAAAATGTGGACTTTAGAATGTTACTCTATTTTCCCTAAAAATCTATTCCACCTCTAATAAGAAGGGATGCACTCAAGAAATGACTCACTGGTTCTTATTGTGCAAGTAAGTTACTATTATTTCTATTACTATATAATAAGTGAATGAGGAAAAAGTAAAAATTAATTAAGAAATTATTACAGCATATAATGCTCAAGTTGGGCATAGTTCCATTTTCCAAGCTCACAGGACCTGAGGGGCAAAAACACACACACAGTTTGGGAAAAAAGAAGGCTTTCCCTTAATTTAAGTGTTTAATCTTCTTAAGGTAAAAGTTATGCTGAAAACCCTTTAAAGAAAGGTTGTTTTAATTTGTTTGTGTCTAAGCAGCCTCTGGTTATTTTTGCTTTTCTAAAAGGAAAACACAATTAGACAAGAATGTGAAATCACTCAATAAAAATTTTAAAATACATTTCTATTTTAAATCTAGCAAAAGAGGTTTCAAATGGTTGCAGGAGACATTAGAAACCACATAGACTGGAAGGAAAAATATTGGTCACTTCTTATAATTTGTGTGTTCACTCATGCAATCCATTCAGAGGAGAACAACTGCCCAAATTTTAAAAGCATTCCAGTTCAGTGGAGTTAGGAGGGCATACCTAAAATATGTTGTAACACTTGTTCTAATATACTTCTAGAAAACCCAAAAAGACCACAATTGCAAACCACGATAAAGTAATTCTTTAATTTGTTTTATTGGTTTTAGAATGAAGAATAGAACATTCCAGAATTCATCAAAATGGTAATCCTTAGTGCTCCCCTTCCACTTACCCATCCTCACAGTCTTTGGTTGTACTAATAAAAGATACAAGAAACCTTCGTTCCTGGAATTCACCAATGACCAAAATCATATATTTTTTCTTTTATCAAAGTTACCCTCAGGATGACCTTCAATAAATAGCTGTCTTTGTTAACTTCATCCCCAAGTTATCTTTTTTCCTATTTTGAATCACTGTGTTACAACTTATTTGAGTGACATGTCAATTTGGAATTTATCTCCTGTCTATCTCACAAATATATTGTTTATATATGTATGTGAATATGCATAAATGTTGGAAGGAGGCAGTTTAAGCTTGAGCAGTATCCACATCCATGATTGGTATTCAGATATGGTAAATATATATATTTTTTCTTTTGGGAAGTACCAGGGATTGAACCCAGGACCTATTACATCCCAAGCAGGCACTCAATCAACTGAGCTACCCCCTCTCTGCTCAGATGTGGTAAGCCATTAGAAATCAGCATGAGTAAGTGAAGAACTAGCTGGCTGGAGAGAACTGATCGTAAGAGAGAAGGGAGGAAGGCAGACAAATCAGGCCAGATAACAAGGCTTTGGAAATCAGAGAGAAGAGAGAAACTTTTCTGAGTATTACTTGGTAACAGGGAAGTTGTCCACAGCCAAGTCCTCCACAAATTTATGTTTGAGTTTTTTGGTAGAAGGTATAAGCTGTAGGCTAAAATAGAATAGTTATTTCATTTTAAAAATTTAAGCATTGGTCCAAGAAAAACTGTTCTGTGTCTATTATTTGCAAGCATTAAAGAAGAGACAGGGATATATTTATAAATGGACTGTGGCTTGGTTTTGGGGAATCAAGAAGATTAGAAAACACAAAACATCAGTAATAGCTTGGGGGGAGAAGAGCACATTACTAGGGGCAGTGCTGCTCTGCTAAAGAAATAATTGGAGCTAAGTTCTAGATGCCTGGCTGAAAATCTTACTAGGTTTGAGTATACCTAAGACTGTGGGGATTTTCCATTGCACATCTTTACAAGTGACAGTTTATTTCTCCACAGAGGACCAGGTAAAGAGAATGAGATAATAGAACGTGTCAAATGATAACCAGTAGAATTTACTTATATGCACACATGAGACATCATCCAAGACATCTCAGGAATATCTGAGGAGAGAAAAGATCTTTGGGTAGACTATAATTCCTACAAAAACACGTAGATGCCTGAGCTACAATTTATTAATGGGTTTAATTTTAGACCTGGAGCTGGCATGATCTTGGGAAACATCGTGTCTTCCTATATGTTAGATATAATCCCTCCACAAGCAAATATGGCAAAGCATTAGCAACTAGTGAATCTAAGTGAATCATGTGAAGATGCTCATGGTACTCTTCTTTTGACTTTTCTGTAGATATAAAAACTTGCAAAATAAAATATTCAAAGGGAAAGAGATGCATTTCTAATATTCTTAAAATTTCAGTTTTGATATTCAGCTATTATGCATCAAAATTTGTAATAAATGTATGTTGTTTTAATCAATTATATACTACTAGTAAGTGTAATGATAATAAAAAAATTAACATGTAGGGTCTTATGACCAAAGGAAATATTTTTTAAAATTCTAACTTCATTTTGCGATAGCTAAATATGATGTGATAATCAATAAACATTTCTGAGAATAAGAAAGAGAAATAACATGAAAATTTGAATTGAAAACAAGAGAAATAATGTAAAAATTTCAACTGATAAAGAGATTTTTTAAATGTTTAAATGGATGATAATGGATATATAATTACTGTGGTATTTTGGCTTGGCATGTATCTTCTTTGATCCACTAAGAACTGTTCGCAGCTAATCTTGTAACCCTTTTTTCCAAGATCTTAGGAAGATAGTCATTGTAGCCATCTTTCCACAATACATAATGTTTTCTACTTTTCATTCATGTTAAAGATATGTGGCTTTAAGATTCTACGGTTTTTTCACCATTGAGTATCTGAAACCATCCTTGTTATTTCATTTTTCCTATATTTCCCTTTGTGCTTCCTCTTCTTTTCTGGGATTCTTCAGGCTTTGTGCTATTTTTAATTTGAATGACTGTTATTATTGTTACAAATCTTAATAACTCAAGTAAAATTCGAAAGAGCCAAAGTAAAATGGTGAGTATTAAATGAATTAAGGAATTTTTTTACTTATTTTAGATTTGGAAATCTTAGACATGATCTTCTGAATAAAATATTTGTTAGTGGCCAACCAAAATTGTATAAACTCATCTCAGTTGCAGAACTTGGAACAGGACTGAATTTTACTTACTCCAGTGTTAAGGAAAAGAAGGTTTTCACCCAACATACTTGTTTTGTTCCCTCCTTCCTTGTTTAAGGAAATGAGGAGGTAAGAGGAAGACTGTCTTTGGGAAAGAAAGTGTCAATATAAAACCATATTGTGCCATGGTCAATATTAGGAGAGGAAGGTGTTTGTTTTGTAAATGGTTGTTGGTGGATCTGAAGGACTTAACTTCTTCAGTGATCAATCAGAGCAGCTCCTCGCCAGTGGAACCAGGCTCAATGATGAGAGTCACAAGGATCTGATGTCCTTAAGGGACAAAAGATGAGAGCCACAGACAGAGGTGGGGAAAGGAAGTGAAATCATGGGGGATAAGAAAAGAAAGACCAAGCAGAGTGAGAGAAGGAACGACCAGACACCCATAGAAGCTGGTATCTGTAGGGACTGAAATTCAAGTCAATGGGAGTAGGAAGGTAAGGGAAATATATTTATGCATATAAACATTTGAATGTATTATGTACATTTCTAAATGTTCTGCATCATCATCCCAATTCCATAATTTTTAAATAAAAATTTGATTATTTTCTTTATAGTAATGGGCTCTACCTACACATTCTTCCAGATATTGTAGGCATAAATTCAGGAATATATCAGTGTCAATATTATTGACTTTGGCATTTTTATTATTTCTAAAAGGAGCATGCTTTTTGTTATGGAAAATAAAATCTAATTTATTTGGCTGAAAATGTTACCGTACCAAGGTAACTTTGACTTTCAGATAGAATAATTTCTAACACTCTAGATATTTACCAGCTAAGATCATTTATAATATGCAATATGTTTATAAAAATCATAAAAATTCATTTGAATACAGTTTGTTCTCTTGTTCATGAAAGGAACAAATTTAATTTCTATTTGTTCATTAAATGAACAAAGTTAATATTCATTAAATGAACAAAATTAATGAAAATGTTCATTTATTCATAAAATATTTTTAAAGCTCATTATTTAAGAGCTGATTACTTGTTTTCATAGAAGTCTGAATCAATTTATATTCTGAAATCTTCAAATCAAAGCTGTAAAAATTGTGGGGTTTTATAGAAAGAAAAAAGAAAAAAAGAAACACTCCAATTTCTCATAAATAGAAATAGCCACATTTTTCCACCTTAGGTATTGAAGCCCTTCTTTCAATCTCTTTGATGTGATTCCTTCTCCTTAGTTCACATTTCAGCAACTGTTTCACAGGTATTCTGGAAATACTGGGCATCTTTTTAGCATTTTAAAAGCAAATGAAAAGTATAATGATGGTGATAATAGCTAACATTTACTGAATTCTTATTATGGAACTGGCTTAATGCTAAGCACTATGAATATATTATCATTTCATCCTCACAGCCCTATTAGGCCATTGCTATTATTGTCTTCAATTTACAGTTGAAGGATGAAGCACAGAGAGGTTAAGTTACCCAAGATCACAGGTAGTGTATGGTATAGTTGAAAGTTGACCCTAAACCTGCATGGATTTCCACTCTTAACCACTCTGATATTCTGGCAAAAGAAACAACTTTAGTTGATTTTATGAGATTGACTTAGCAGGTTTGAAAGATTTGTTTTATGTTGCTTTTCTACTTTATTAACAAAACTATTGAAAATGTTCACAAATAATTCGTGGTCAAAAGTGAAGATACCTTTCCCAGTTTTGTACTTGTCACTAAAATCTCCACTCATTTAAAGCAAAAATATATATATTGAGTTGAAAACATTGCAATAGCAGCTATTTTAATCACCCTCTAGCTAACAGAGTTACTAGACTAACTTAAGTCTTCCTTCCCCTGTGAGCCATATTGTTGCTGCCCACAGGACATTGATATTCGCTACTAATAATTAACTTCATTACATACCTAAGCCCATTAGTTACCATCAGTTGAATTGTATGCTCAGCAATAATTGCTTGTTATCAATCCAGATTGTGTATAACATTTTATAATTGTTAAATATAATAAAATATTATGTAAAATGATGACTGAGTAAAAATATGGAGTTGTTTATATAAAAATTAAGTTGAAATCTTTGAAAAGACTCAATAAACGAGAGGTTCAAAGAAAAAGAAAATGCAATTGAATTAAATATGCATAAGACAGATATAAAATAGGAAAAAGAATAGGACTGTGGAAAAATTCTGACTTCAAATAGCTGTGCAAATGTCTTGCTCCATTTTAAAGACTATTTTTTGGAAAGAAGGCAAATCCAATCAGTAAAACCACCTGGCCCTACCTCGTTTGATTAATGAATAGAGATTGACACACCACACACACACACACACATATAGACATGCATAAAGTTTAAATGTATAGGTAACATTTAAAAGGTTAATTCTCCATTCATCCACCTTTTTCAATTACCCACAAAGACCAGGGCCTGGTTTTATCAGCTAAGCAGGCTTCCACTGTATTTTAGAGTTAACATTTATTTGGATCAACAGTGCTTTGAAATTATTACTACATTTTTTTAGAACAAAGATAAATAAACAGTAAGAGTTACTGAAATACCATTTATTTTGGATTGATTGCAGGAAAATTAAAGATAGTAGAAACTTTTAACCAATATTAATTAAAAAAAAAAATGCTTTCAGGATCTTGACCTAATATAAAACAGAGAGAAAATTGACCTTGGCCCATAAAGTTGGATACACAGTATCACATCAAATATTGATACCAACAGGCAACAGATATGGCTCAAGCAGTTGAGCTCCCACCTCCCACATGGGAGGTCCCAGGTCCAGTTCCCGGTTATCTCCTGAAAAACAAAAACAAAAATAAAAGCAAACAGCAAGCAAAACAAGTGAAAAAAAACAACTCAAAGAAACCTGTGTGGCTCAGTGGTTCAGCACCAGCTTTCCACATACAAAGTTTCAGGTTCAATCCTCGGCTTCTGGTACATCAAAAACAAACAAACAAACGAAAATGATACAAACAAAAGGTATCTTACTAAGATGTTCCCAATTCTTTTGACACAAATATGTTTTCTCCTAGGGAGGCAAAGACTGGGGGTGTTGTGTACATGGCCTGCTTCACTACCTTTACTGAGTTTCAGCCAACTACAGACACTTATGTCATCATGGAAACTATGAGCTAAAGGATGTTTCCAGGCCTGATGGAAACTTTGTCCTCAACTTTATTTTTTTTACTAGCCATTGTTTGTTAGCAGAATTATATGTTTATATAAACAAAGACTAAAAATATTTTTATAATCATAACTGTTAACCATTGACTGCTTTTCATTCAACAGTAGGTCTCACTCCCCAGTCATGTTTTTATTGCCACACCTGCACCTGACTTGACTTGCAGGCAGTTTTAGAAACCAGACCACACTGTTTATTGGTCAGCACTTCCTTCTCAACCATGCTTTTTCTCTCTTTCCTCAGTATAGAGGTGTTTCTATGAGTGTATGTCCCTCTCTCAGACTGTTTTGAGTTCTCCATTATCTCTTTCTCTGTCTAAAATGCTTGATAACTTTACCTCAGAGGAAGACTACTGACTGGTGACAAAGAAAAGAGTGTTTGGAGTTGGAGGACTAGTATAAATAAAATGTCCAGCAGACATTTAGGGAATGAGAAGCATTTCAGTGTGACTGAAGTGCTGGACATATGTAAAGGGATAAGGCTGAAAAGGAGATTTGGCCAGAAAGACAAGTTATGTGAAAGTATTAAAACAAATTCTACTCTGATGAGAACTTGAACTAATTGCATATACTTTGAGAATAACAGAAATTGTAATTGCATTAAAAACTATTGTAT